>JAZDUA010000635.1:635000-800380 GCA_038098605.1 Gryllus longicercus | reverse complement strand
CTTTGTCCTATAGTGACGTGTTTAGCTAATTGTAGGCTTCGATGAACGAAAGTCGTCTCAAGCATTGAGTAAAGGACTCGATATCAAGTTCCTTCCTCAGTACCGTTTCCGAAACGGAGGGCGTGCTATGAGCCGTACAACATTGTTCTGTACTAGCTCAAGTCTATCGTACTTCTGTGCTGTGGTGCACCACGTTGCCACAGCGTAGGTGACCAAGCGAATTCCAAGGGGAGTGTGGGTTCCCTCAAAAAGAGGTTGTAAGAGTCGAACACTTTGCTGTAGTTTTCATCGAATTCGCCTCACATGTAAATGCCAGCGCATCCTTGGATCAAATATGACGCCCAAATAAGTTGCCTTAGGCGCCCAGGTCAGTTTTTGTGTGCCAAGTGTAAATTGTTTCGGTGGCTTAAAACGTTTAGTGTATTTGTGTTTTCAGCGGGTGTAACAGATTGCCTGCGACTTTTCCGCTAAGAAAGTCAAGAGGTTTTGTAACGCCCACTTCAGCGTCAAGGACCGTTTGAATGGCAGGGAAATCCTGCTGATTGATGACGCCTGGGATTTCTCGCGGCGCCATTTTGGCCGAAGGGGCGGAGGATGCCGCTGCTGAGGTGATGGTGGTGGCGGCGTGAAACGCGGCAAGGCCCTCGGGTGCAATCGAAACCGAGACATCGTTGGTCGAAAAGGCAAAGGCGCCCCGGTCCAAAAGCGCGCAGGCCCACTCCCGTTGAACGCCGTAGCCGTTTTCCATTACTGTAAATGGGAATGGCACTTATGCTCTTTCCGAAGAAAGTAACAGCTCCACAACGAACAGAAGTACCAAGTCCTAAAAAAGACTTGAAGAACTTAGTCCTGAAAAGGGCTGATCGTTTTTGCTCAGGTTCTAAAAAGGGCTGATGTATGCAAAATTTTCATAGTGCCGCAATCAGGGCTTCGAAAAATTTCAAAGTCCCGGGAGCGACTGATGAAAATATTTCTAAGGACGAAAAAATGCTGGGAATATTTCTGAGCCCGAAAACGAATTTTCGAACTCAGAAAATATTTAGTGGAGTGTAGTGGCAGCGGCGTTCCAAAGAAACGTCTGCCGGGGTCGGCAGAGGCAGGAAAGCTGCGGGCCAGGAGCTCCGATGTTCACTGGTCAGCGTCAGCAGTCAGAATGACACGATATTTAATTTTCCACACTGCAATCTCTGGTTTCTCCTCGTATGTTTTGGCAGTTTCTCTCTAGACGAGCGAGATTGTTCCCCCAATGAGCGCACAATCATATTTTCCCATTGCATGAAAACAGCATTTCTCTTCGGGTCATGATTTTAAATTTTTGGCATGAAGTTGCGGGTTATGTATTTAGTTTATTTTATTTATCGTCAAAAACCAATTAAAATTGTATATGACATATGAGGAAGAATCTGTACAGGTTTTCTCCCCCTTCGATATCCCTTTAGTGTTATTTGATTTAATTATTAAATCTTATATCGACCGTTTTTTGAAACATTTGATACCCAGACATATTCGCTCCCATACAATATAAACTATAAGCATTGGGAAACGACAAACAGATATTGACTCTTATCCTTTAACGTACCTGAACTGCTGACTGCTGACGAAATAACTAAACTCCGCACCAACATACCACAGAGAATGTAAACTCTCGTAGAGAGGAGGTTATTGACTCGGATGCCAGACCCTGGATTAACAAGTACAATACTTGTTATGTCACATTTAGGCACTGGTTCTGATGCTAAGAGATTTCGGGTACGAACATTCTGCAGGACGAATTACCAATCAGAAGCAAATGCCACATGGACAACTTTGTTACAAAAGATTTTCCACCAGTTCCACAGAGTGGGGATCTTAAAACCCCTACAATGTCCCGGAAATGTGTAACAATTATTCAGAGATCTGAATGTATTAGTTAAAAATGTGCCATGTTTTGAAAAAAACAAACATTGGATTCGTAAATGAAGAGACAACAATGGAAGGATTCCTATCCTAAGAAAGACTAGTGAGAATTACGTGGATGGGATTGGCTTATTATTTGTACTCTTCTTTCCGTAATCAAAACGTCAAGAACTATAGAATTTGTTTCCTCAAAATATTATTTCATATCTCAAATAGGAATGTATTCACAAAATTTGCGTAACGAGTCCCAAGATAGTTAACTGATTTCGAAAGAATTCTGAAAAGGCACTTACAGGGACTAATTTTTTTATTCGGTTTGAGGTTTTGAGGTTTTGGTATTTATTTGAGGTTTCACTGAACTGGCACACCTAGAAATGTTGCTGCTTTAATAATAGAAACATGATGTATTGCGTTTTTGTTTTCAAAGAATATTTGTATCATCAGCGAAAAGGATCATTCTTCCGTTTCTAATCCACATGGGCTCATCGTTTACATATAGATTGAAAAGAACATGGCCTAAAAGCAAACCCTGCGAGACGCTATACTCAATTAGCAAGCAATTAGAAAAATGAGTAAAACATGTCCTTTTACGCCAATAAAATATTTTTACTCTTTGAGGTCGATGATTAAAGGCACAAAGATTGTCAATCTAGGGCAATGCCACGCATTCCACGCGAAGGTAATTTTGAAAACAAAATGCTATGATCAATAACGTCAAATGTGATGCTTTCATCCTGAAGTCAACTATATGAACTGTGTTGAAGAATGTGTAAACAATAGCAAGTTAACTTAGTGAACTCTAAAGATAAACAATGTCATCCACAAAAAATATGAAAACAAATTGAGACACGATATTTTCTTCTCACGCAATAAGTTTTCAACTACTTTTTGCATTATTAATATTCATGTGAAACTGGCCATTTTCTTCCGAGAGGTTGCATGGCTCGTGAACCGTTTCTGTCGCTTTCCCAATATGCTAGGAATAATTGAGACAATTTTCAAAGAAGCTGTGTAATAATACAATTTTTCCAAGATAATAATAACTTTACAAGATTTGCTACTAATTGTAAATAATAAGATCTGAATGTTCTGGTGAAGTATTAGACTATCCGCGTTCTAGAAATGTATAAATGCATTATTTTTTCATTTTGCAAATTAAACTGTTCAATACAATGTTATTCAGTTATACATATTAATTCTTACATCAACTTTAGGGAGGGAAGTAACAAATTAACAGATTGGATTTAATTCGATTTTATAAAGATCATGGTTAAGGACAAAACTCATTAATAAATTGCGTTATTTCATAATTACATATTGAGATGAAAATCTCGCTCGTTATTTGTCGACAACTGAAATAAAATTTGCTGTGTACACCTGTTAGAACAGCACATATATGCCCCATCTTTATACTCGGACAAACCGGAGAAACCCATTTACATTACAATCGATTAGTTGTCTTACGTCTGCTGTCTCACAAGCAAAGCAGAATATTGATGTTATCACACACGAAACTTACATTTATATTACTCGAAAATGGACCAAAAGTAAAAGCCTCAGCAGCGTGTCACAAGCACGATCAGTGCTTTAGATGGTGGCAAATCGAGGGTAGGAACAGCAACTCGTGATGGCACGCAGGGCACAGGTGGTTCCAGGAGGGGTCAACGCGGGGTTTAGGCGGGGGATCGAGACCCGCCGCGTGCTCCTGCCCCTCCTCTGATTACCCTAAATCCGGCATCGCCGAGGCGATACCCGAGACTAGGAACGGGGTTAGTCGCCTATTCCTGAGCTCCGAGAGCACTGGGAGCCGGTGGCGGCGGCAGCGGACGAGGCGACCGGGCGCGAGACTCCTCGCGAGTGAGCGTCCAATCGCCGGGCTCTTGTCTGGCTGCGGAATGGAATTGGATCACGACCTCTGCAAACACGACTTGGCACGGCGGGGCAACAGGGAGCCGGCCGTGGGGAGGTGGCGGGCTGGCGTGGGCGCGACGATGTTGCGGGGCTGGGTCGAGTGAGGTAGGGTGGGGTGGAGAGAGGGCGGTAGCGACGGGTCCACAGAAGTCGAGGGGAGGTGACGGGTAGGCGGCGACGAGCGTTGGTGGTCAGAGATGGGGTGAGGGCGAAGAGAAGGAATTGGCGGTGGAAGGGAGGGGACGGAAGTGGCCGGGGCGAGCGAAGCAGGACCTTCCACCCCCTTGAGAGTGGAGGCAGCCACGACACCGAAGCCGCCGACACCGGAAGGACCTCCTTCTACCTCCACTTCCATCTCTGTTCCCATCTTCACTTCCGATTTTGCCCTCGAGCCCGCATTCGAATTTACTCTCCCTCTACTTTGTCTTCGATGTCGCCAGATTGCGATGGCTAGACTGGCTGCGGGTTCGTCTCCATCACCTGCTTGCCTCCGTCCTCCGTATTCGTTTAATTATATACACGTTGTTACCTTTTTTCAGTAAAATAATATCACAAATAGCTAGGATATTTAGAAGAGAATAATCCAAATTCAGATCAGGCATTGTTCTTCCGCCAATAATTTCGCAATACGCAATAATGTTTTTTCGAAAAAAACGAGAAAGCACTTTCATGACTACTATATTACAGATTACACGCCAAATAAAGTATTGATGCGGAAAATCATATCTTCATTATGAAAATCTTGACTTGAAAAATTCAATGCCAGAACAAAAACACATAAATCAAGCACTGATGTATTCTGCACACAAGAGGGGATTAAACAAAAAAATATATAATATTTTCCAAAAATATAAGATATTAAAAATCTATATTTGATGGAGATGAAATCGTTTTCCTACGCGTTAGAAAAGGTACGTTTATTTCCCGATACTTTCTGGTTACCACCCCCGCCTTTCTCCCAACACTACTGTACCTGAAAAATGGTTAGTTGTACTGAAAGATGTGCGTAACATCTGAGAGTTACATTTTGTTAAATATTGGACACTTGTAACATTTATACGGGTATTTCTTACACTCCAATATTGCAGTAAAAACACAGAAATAGACACGTGATAAAAGATGCTCTCACGGCAAGAATTTCAATGAATAGCACAGCATTTATTTAAATGTACTGTTTTCCTCCATCAAAACATTTCGTGTGTCTCTGTTTCCACGTCGTACAATCGCTGCCACGCCACACAACTCGGCGAATGGAGAGAGCCTGGGCGTCTACAAATTCCACGTATTTGTCACGTATGGTGGAAATCGCGGCTGTGAAAAGTATTCTCTACGAGTTACTTCGTCGATACGTTCGATTCGTCGGGGAAATTTTTGAGGACTTCTGCTGGGAAAGAATGTAAAAAGAACTAAGGAACAAACTCTGCCGACTGACAGAATATTTACGAATTGACGTATTTCCTATTCCATCAGATTTACTGTGGGCCCGGGCGTGACTTTCGCATCGTGTGAGCGAGAGGGCGACCGAGTGGGTGGGGCAGGGCGAACGGAACGCGTGGGCGCTACGACGAATCACGACAAAAAAGTTGTGGAGAGGCGGCCGCCCCAGTGTGGCAAAGAGAGAAAGAGGCGGGCGGGCATATACAGCTTGCGATCGGCTGCGGGTCGAGGGTTGATGTTAGAAAGCTCGGGATGGAAAATGTGTTTTATTGCTAGAGAGAAGGCGAAATAACGTTCGATTCTGCGCATTTGGAATGAAGACTTGTCACCACAAAGACTGTAAAATGAACCGTTAGATAGTTGTGGTGAAAAGGTATACGACAGATTTTGGTGCAAAGAGGCTCTGTGCCCGGCGAATTTGATACAATATTAAAGCTGAATCAAGAAGAATGATGTACGGAGATAAGTATTGTATTGTTATCTAACAGCCGACACTTACGGAACTAATTTGAAAGCACGAAAAAAAAAAACTTTGTATCGACTCCCGCATGCCGTTCTTTGACATACGGTGGTGGCTCAACACATTTGGCGAGTACCCACGCGACCGCTCGGTGAATCCCGAGTACTTACTATTGTAGCGTCGTGTCGCGCTACAAATCAGAGACAAACACGTGGCACTCGGCGGGCATCGCCGGATGTTGAACAAAGGGCGGAGTGATGACGCCCGAGGACTTTGACGTAGCGTGGCCAGGGCGGCGGTTGAGAGGAGGCAATGGGGGACGGCAAGTAGCGTCAAAGGGCCTATTTAAGGCCAGGAGAACAATGCCCCAGTCTTCTTGTTCTAGCGGCGTCGGCGACATGTGATGCGTCTTGTCTGTGCGAGTAGGTGCACTAGGGCGAATTCATTGTCGTGACTTGCGAGACGCGTAGATGGTCTCAAGGTAGTGCGGTTCTTCACGCAGGGAACATCGGTAGTATGTTGCGGTGTGGTAGCCGTTCGTAAATTATCTCTCCTTGTAGTGGGTCTATTTATTTAGTTTGTTGTAAGCAGGGCAGTTGTTTAATTGAGACTGCGGTCTAAATTGTGAATAAATCTACTGTTTTACAAACCACTCTCGTCTGTGTTCCGATTACACCCGTATGACGCCACACTATTCACCGAGCGCCAAACATTCGGTGCTCGACCTAAGTGCAGGGTGTCGATCTTTAGGACAAATCAAAGGACGCAAATATTCGCAGAGCAAGCACGTCGGTCACTAGGGAGTGGGAGAGCAGTCCGCTAGCTATTCGCCGCATAGCGAAAGTGTAGAGACGCCTTATGACGTAGTACAAGGCAAAAAAGAGGTCGCTGAAATTTCGCACAGCAACAGTAGACAGCGCGCAGTATCGTGGAGGTGGAGGCGAACAGGGGAGTGAGAGCTCCGTTGCCGACCGAACGCCGATCCCCCGTGTGCGGAAGTTTTGCTCCTGCTTACGACCGTAGGGCGAGCTTCCGGCGTCGAAACGGCCGTTCCGCTCACGCTCACCCAAACTCCCGCCGTGCTCGCCTACCCCCGTCCTCCCGCGCCATGGCGACGGCGACGCCATTCGCGTCCGCCTCCGAAAACTAATGGAGCCGAAGTGAGATGTTTTCTTTGGCGCAATCATACTCGTTTTGGAACGCGCGCGCTTTGGCTTTGAATAGTACAAACTGCAAAAAAGTTGACCATGTGTTACTGCAAAGCGAAAACAACTGACGGTAAAGCGTGTGGAAAAACAGCCAGGGTAAACCTAGCAGCTGGAACGGCCCGCCTCTTCTCGTCGAGGCACCGCGTCAGGTCAAACCAGAGATAACAGTGTACGTATTATTCAAACCCTCGCCGAGCAAGCAAACGCGCGCCCGACGCCCCGACGCACGAACACGAACTAAACAAGTGCATTCACTAACGAGGGCAAATTCACATTAGTCAATGTTCACTAGCACATGCCTAAAACGTTTTCCGGCATTCCTACATTTCAACACATTATAGCTGCACTTTCACAAATATCGAGTACCTGCCTCGTTCCGCAGATACCACATTATGCAGAATAAAATGCCATCATTTCGCGAAAATTGGGATAGTGGGAGTACTTAACGCGTTTTCCATTTTTCCACTTCAAAACGTTTTGGACAGAAAATAATAAATATCTGCATGTATTCTTAGTTAGTCATGTGAATCACCCATTATTTCGGACTGAAAATGTTCCACAAATTCATTAGTTTTATATTTAAAGCGTCTTTTGTTTCCAACTTCTCGCTATCTACTGAATTTCTACTATTCCAGGTGAACAGTGGTACTGCACATCAATCCACGATTAGGGCCGATCACTGTGTCCTAGATCGGCATTACGTTTAGCGATATCGTCGCGTTTCAGCGAAAACAATTGCAGGATTCGACTGTAAACTTCCACTAGTACAAACGTGCGTTTCGGGTGTAAGGTTTGTCATGCGTGAATAAATGCAAAGTTGTGTACTTCGTTACGTCATTTCTGTACCCTAGGGCCCTTACACCCCAGCACACGCGAGTTGTTTCGCTGCAACATCGTCACCAAGCCCATTCGATTTTTTTTAGTTTATGCAATCGCATCAGGATAACGAAGGGGCTCATTGTTCGTTTTCTCAAATTGGTCTCGTCAAATTCGTCTGAAACAGTTCAAAGGTTTACATCATCTGGAATTATAATATAATTTATCAAATGGGAGTGTGGTGCAAACCCACGTACTTGCAATTTGAAATATGATCAGAGTAATGCTATAACGTGAAGGGCTTTTCTAATTGAGACAACAGATATGGCTGGCGCCGTGTGGACGAGCTGCGCCGATGGCCTCATTTGATCTTGTAAATAGAAAATCTCAGGCAACATCTCGGGAAATCATCAACCTGAAAGGAATACCTTCTCCCTTTCTAACTTTGGCGGAACGAAATGCATTGAAGGTGAAAACAAATAATAAAACGATACTCATTTCAATACCTAGGTGAATAACTTTCACAATTAAAAAAAGTTTAATCCCACATATATTGTAGTAGTTTATCTTTACAGTACAAGCACATTTACATTAATTTATCATTAATGTTTTTCTTTCCTTTTGACTCATGATTTATGAAAGAAGCGCACTTTTCATAAATAAACTCCTGATTTCATTCTCTACTTTAACTCATTTGCATATACGTTAAAAAATAAATGTCACACGAAATAAACTTTTATACTACAGCGATGTCCGCTTTATCACCCAATACGGTTGCAACCGACGTTTAATCCACAAAACACCTCACATTTTAGAGTTGTACGCTACAGCACTCGCGTCAACATCGTGGTAGATAGCACACAGAAGAGTATCTATGATACGTGAACTAGTAAATTTTGATGAGCAATCAATGTAGGCCGGAAAGAAGAGAATACGAAATGTGGAGTGAACGCAATGTGGATATAAGAAAGCGGAATCCATGTATGGCACCCGGCAGATGGATGAAAACCGATGTGAAAGAAGCAAAAACAGAGAGAACTGGCAAAAAATGTCAAAAACGGCGGAATTCCAATATTTAAAATAGAGTACAAAAAGCGATGTAATTAAGATTGAACACGGTACAACGTGGCTGAAAACAAACAAAAGAGAATTAGAACCGTGTGACTACGAAGAGAAGATAAATAGAAAAAACGCAGTGACTAAAAATGATGGCATAAAACGCCTAGAAAGTACGCGGGGACGCCACCGGCAAGGCGTAGCCCTCGGAACGGAAAAAAAGGGAGATGTGAAGCAGAAAATGCCGAGAAGTACCCCAGCGTAGCGCCGAGCCCCCACCAGGCAATGCAGCGAACAGCTGGCTGCCGCGACGCAAACGACAGGTAATCGCGCGAGCGCCCACGTAACCTGCCAAAACTCTCTTATTTTCAATCGGCGCGGTACAGGAAAGAGACCACCGCCAAATAAAGCTAACTGCCTTTTAAAGCGAGCACGTTTTGAGCGTAGTAGTTTGAATTGTAGCCGAAATCTTTAGCAGGGCTGAAGCTCCTCCGTTTGGCCAGTGCCCAAAACACTTAGAGCGCGCATGTGGAGGGAAGTGCTGCACTCTAGCGTCCGGGCGTGACAGGCCAAGAGGTTAAGTGCCGGCCACATCCATCTTGTCTGCCTGGCATTGGTAGTAAGAGGGCCTCGGGCACAGGCCGACATGGCCACTGGCATCGCCTCTGCCGCCCCGGATTTAACTAGCACACTGACCGAATCGGAGAGCCGGCACAAACGTCAAATCGATGAGAAACTACTTTACGCGGGAAAGTAGTTTCTCATCGTTACCAGGGAGCGCCATCTGCGCCGTTAGCGAAGACGGTGGCGGTGGCGGCGAGGGCCGAGGCCTGCAGGGGGCTGCGGAGGCCGGCAACGGTGAGGTGGAGGAGGCACGCGCTGGGGGAGCGGGGGTGGACAAGACGCGGGGCGTGGGAGGACTCGCAGAGGAGGCGCCGGCGAAGGAAAACGCCGCGGCGGCGGCGGTATTCCCAGTCTAAGTGGCGAAGCAAGACTAAGGAAAGAAAGGAGGACTTTGGGGAAGAGAGGACCACGGCGTCAGAAGTAAAGTCCGCGCCGGGCGATGTAGAGGAGCTGGAGGCATGGTGGCGGCGGCGGCGGCGGCGGCAACGACGGAGTAGTCACACGACGCAACGGAGGCTGAAGAACGGAGGCGGAGGCAGCACAGAAATCTTCTTGGACATGAAGGTAACAACAGGCCAATAGAACAACGAGGGAGTGACGCACTTATTCAAAACACACCTGTGCAACTCCAGCGAATCGTCAATGTCAAGTAAAACGAGGTGAAGAGGACAAACAGAAAAAGGTCCGGTTTTTATAACTTCTTAAATACGCAACAATTGCTAGTGACACGGGCCCGGAAAATGCTACAATACGAATCGAGAGGTACGAGCGTAAGTGGAGTCGAAGAGAGTGGATGAGGCAGTGATAAGTGTAAACGCAACGGGAAAATGAGGAACGCCAAGGAAGTAACAGCTGTACAAGGCAAGATTGCACGGAGAGGGTAACAGATGCAGAGCAGATGAGCACTGAGGGGACGGCGGCTTAGGTAAAGGCGGAAGAGGTAGAGAAGAACGTGTGAGAATCATAGAGAAAGAGCGGCAGATAACCGGCAGCAGCTGTGGCCCGAAGATAAGGAGATCACGAGAAGCTCGCCTGAGAACAGAGACGACTCAGAGAGAGAGAGAGAGAGAGAGAGAGAGAGAGAGAGAGAGGAGGGCGAGGCGAAGACACTGCGGCAGCGGCGGCGGCCGCGGCAAAGGGCAGGCAGGTTCCAGCCGGAGATCGCCGCCGCTCAATCTCATTAAACCCACTCCGAGCGTCCGTTTCTTGCACCCAACAGCAGGACAGCGAAATGACACCATAACTAAGCGGAAAAACTGCCGTGTAATTGAGAAGTACCGGGTACGCGTTCGAGCCACCGTGTTGCCGCTCCGCCTTCTGTCGGGCCTCAAGGGGGCAGGGTGGGGAGGCGGTAGGCGGACTGGGCGCGCAAGGATCACTGTGGTGCGAGATGGGGCGGGGCGGGGCAGGGCAGGGCGGGGCAGGGCGGGGCGGGGAAGGGCGGGGCGGGGAAGGGCGGGGCGGGGAAGGGCGGGGCGGGGCGGGGAAGGGAGGGGCGGGGAAGGGCGGAGCGGGGAAGGGCGGAGCGGGGAAGGGCGGGGCGATAGATGGCAGGACAGGGCACAGTAGGTCGAGGCGGAGCAGGCTGAGGTGGCGCCAGGCGCGGCAGAGCAGGGAAGGGGTGGGGCGGGGAAGGGGTTGAGCGGAGCAGGGCAGGGCATGGTAGGTCGCGCATGGCAGGGCGATGCACGGTCGGGAGCCGGTGAAACCCTGAAGCGCGGGGAACCCGAGGCGACGGGGCGGCTGGGTCGGGAGGGTTCCCTGTTCATCGTGAGCCGCACGGGAGGGCGCGGCAAGTGCCATAAAAAGGAGCTACGATCACTTCTTTTTTAATCTTGTCAACACATTCTTTTTGAGGCAAAAAGTTCTCTCTAGAAGGTTGCGCAACGGAGCGAACTCGAAAAATTCTTGGGGGAAAGAAAAGATCTCGATGCTGAAAGCGTCGCGTGGGAATTCAAGGCATATTAATATTTCACTACAATTTCCGAATTATAAATAGCTCATGTATATTGCAGAGTTCGCAATAAGTCTGTCAGAAAATGTACTATACTACAACTCTTCGAGTCGAAAATGAAATGATCTTAAGGCGCAGCGTCAAATACGGCATTAATTTTTCAATACCCTAAAATCCACGCTGCACGGGAGAAGGTGGGCTATGATTCATAAGGCGAATTCCCCCAAAAACAACTTCTATAAGAGACTCAATGAGCACTACGGATGATAACATTTTTTATTTCACGGTCTTCGTTGAGTTACTTTAATTTCACAACAAAAGAGTATCTCCACAATCAGGACATTCATTTACACAACTTGTTTCGCAATTTATCCTGCGCGTTGCAACGTACACATTAAAATTTGCAGCTCGCCACAATTGAATCATTAAGAACTTCCAGACTCGATGAAACACGGCTCGTGTTAAAGAAGTGTTACTAAATCGTGCGCATTTAACGTTCTTTCACGTCCAAGAACAAGCTCCGATAAACCAAGTGCGTCGGCTGGCTGGCATATAACGGACCGCCATTCATGCACAAGTCAATTGTAACGCCTTATCAGGACCACAAAATAAGCAAGTAAGTGTAAAGGGCCATTGTTGTTTGGAATGCGAAACGTATTCACTGTTCCTTTTCTAAAGAAAACAAACTGCTATCAGCAAAGCGCCCAGACACGGGGCCGACGGGCGGGCGGGCGAAGGGTCTGCCCCTCGGAAGTACAAAAGCCGTAGAATGTACAACCTAGCTCTATTGTTTCTTCTACTGAGGTAAGTATGTTTGTGAATCGACTTAGAGAGCGCGAGCGGTGGCAGCAGGGAGGACAAGGCCTGCGGCGAGAGGTGGCTGTCACCCTCCCCAGCAATTCCCGCTCCACCCCCACCCCCCAACTGCTACGGCCACTGCCAGCCCCGCCTGCTTCTGCCGACGGTCATACAAAACTGCCCACATGTCGAGTCCGAATATCTACAGCTCCGCAGGCCCTCTATCCTATATTTATAGAACAAATAAAAACTATTCAAGCGCAAAGCGCGGCAGAACAATAGTTGAAAAACACAAGCATCGCGGCGGCTGACGCCACTCGAAATGTTCATTTCAGCTATTATTGCTGTCCTCTTGCAGTCGTGAACCGTACGCGGGTGCACGTACACACGCCCAAACACTCATACACGACTCCATATCAAAAGTTCGCGTGGTGTAGAATTAAAGTTACTGGATGTTCGACATGATGCAGGTAAAATTCCACAGGCAGCCTGCAAACAATTACCCGTCTTTATTCATGCGTTGCTACGTTTGTATGATGTAACAACGAAAACAAAAATGAACGCTCGCTATCCAGAAACAAAATGATTATCTCGGCAATGCGCTGTTTCAAAGAATTTCGTTCTGACTTGTCACGTTACAAGAGGACCGAAATTTCATCCGAAGTTTCATTCGAGTTCCTTAAAATGTACACTCCAGTTTACTTCACGTCAGAAAGATTTGAATAGGTAAAATGAAATTTAATAATGATTTCTGTGAAATCAAACAATTAGCAGACGGAGAAGGGACTAAAATTCCCAGAACCCGACGGAGCCTGCCTGCGAAGACTCATTTTCACCTTCAATCCGCTGACATTCCAGACTTACACGTCACCCGTGATAACTCCCGTGAGTTAATCAAGGTATTTGTTATTTCAACCCGCGCTATCTCCGACCAATCAAACGGCTAAAGCGGGGACCGATTCAAACTAGTTGCATATTTAAAGAGAAGCCCATTACGGACGGCAATCAAAGTGATCTAAACTAATCTAATTTGGAATGGCTCGCTTCCCCCTCCAGCCCACCCGACCAGCAAAACGGCCGAAGATAATGAATGCTGTTCTAGTTTCTCGGTGCCACCGCCACTGCCGCCGCCAGGGCCGCCACCGCCCTAGCGGATTCTCTGGCATGCAATATCGGCGAGCCCGGTAAATAGAACGCAAAACCAATTCCCAGGGCTGCGGCGATGGAAACGACTGCACGGTGACGACGCGTCCCCACACTTCTCAAGAAAAATTCCGAGCTGATTATCCTCCATTCCGCCGAGTTAAAGAGGAGCATGGGTGAGGAGAGTGCGAGGTGTTGCGGGGTGGAGCAGGGAGGGTAGGGGGGGCGGGGACGGGGCGAGCGCGCACAAAGTGGATCGAGGACGGCCCAACGCTGAAATGAACGCAACTGACGGCAGAAGGCACGGGAGGAGAGCGGGGACATTACGACAAAGACCGTGAAACAAACGTGCGGTTCAAAAAGACCCGTCGAGAATAGACGGCAAAGATAAGTACGTTTTCCATGCTAACACACCGTGTTACAGCGCGCGCACACTTCCTCCCCAAAGCGAGAGAGAATGTAGCCCGCCGCCCGCCGCCCGCCGCCCGCCTTCAAGCACAGAATCGCCCACCCGCGCGGCCGGCGCTACAAACGAATCTGCGAACTCGAGGACTCGCCTCGCGTCTCAAACGTGCTTTCTCGGGCAGACGCGCGCGCGCCGCGGTGCTGTGCGTTGTCACTGGGAGGTATTTTAAAAAGCTTCCCGGTCCGTGTAAAACCGCGCCGGCGAGGCCACGAATCGCCGCAGAACTGAATATCCGAAGAGACGGGCAGCGCCGTCATTCACTGGCAAAAACTTTATTAAACACCAGAAAGCCGGCGATGCTGTCACACCTACAAGGATGAGAAGCAGACAAAATCCCTGTATCAAAAAATGTTCCTATTTATTTACTTTTAGGAATTTGGGTAGTAGTGCGTATCTAAAAAAAATTTGGATTAATAAAATAATTTTAATAACTACAAGTCGTCGTTATTAAATAAACACGACATTCCAATTTAAGCATAAGTTCCGTTTGACTTATTGTTTCCGTCATATATCAGAATTGTAAACCAGCAGCCATTGAATGCCAACCAGTCACTGTACAAACCAAGAATAATTAAGCAATGTCTCTGAAAATAAGACATTTTATAGTACATCATGAAATGATGATGTAATGATGGGTACACGAGTATCGCAAACTTTACGCGAGTGTATTAATACCCATTACATCGAGTTTCATACGGTACTTTTTCTACGACCTATGTCAACTTTTATAAGGTAAACTTTTTACAACGAATTGTTTCGTGGCAGTTGACATATAGGATTCAGCCAAGGCAATCTAGCGGACAGCTCCCTAATCCTTCCCTAGCAGGTGGCTTTGGTTACCAGTTCGCCTGCGAGGGAGTACTGGCTAGTCAAATAGAATCAAAGTGAAATTACGATTAATTTATTTCAAATAATATTTCGAGAAAAAACACTACTAATAAAAAAATTAAAACTGACAAGCATAATACAACATTACACACAATTTTAATGTACACAATCGAACGAAACATTTACTAGATAGATTCTCAATTATTAATTAAGGATCAATATTTGGTTTGTAAACTTCTCTGTGATTGGTCAAGAATCTGTATTATAATGAAATCTGTATCGTAATGAGTACCATTACGCAACTCGAAGCAGCCATCAAATGAGAGAATTATACAATGGGAGTAGAAAAGGAAAACTATGCCTCTGTATTTAAAGAACAAAAAACACTAAAAAATGCGCGATATCAAAATAAATCAACAATTATAGTCAAAAACTGAACCTCAAACCGCAAAAGAGTAAAAATTACTGCTTCCATAGTTCCAGCTTCAAGTAGCCTCTGATGTGAAATTTTCGAGTTCACCGGAAATGGGACTCGTACCACTTTTGTTACATTCCTGATGCCACCTTCCTTTGATACATGCGAGAAGAAAAATTGAAGGAAAAATTTGGAGGCAACATTGAGACAATAATTGTTTAAAAATTCTCTAAATGCCACGGAAAATTACGACAAATCTACTCACATTTTCGAAAAATTGTGCATGACATTATTTCAGGATAGATTTCACTATGGAAAAATCTCTATCTGCAATATAGTAGTTTAGGAAGACGTTAAAAAATGTGAACTTTTGCAATTTTCAAAAATTTGGAGATCTTAATGAAAATTAAAACTATGATATTTTTAAAGCGTTTTCTTTGCTATCCGAGTACGTTTAATACAACGAAAAATGTTGAGGCTAGAACCCACAAAAACAACTCGCAGGGCCCCGAATTACTTGAAATCGATCGACAAATATCAGTTTCGAAGAAAATCGTCTGAATGATGTAAGCACTAGAGTGGACCACAGATAATAGATGTTTTGCCTTCAATCGATTTTTTTGGTATCAAGGGCTCGCAAAACATTGATAAATACTAAGCAACGTGTACAAATGAAGCCTGATTACAAAACGTGTATTATTTGTTAATAATAACCTTCAATTTATAATTGTTAAATTTTAGGAATTAGATAATTAGAAATATTTGCACAAAGTATGAACTACTATGACCACTATCACATCGGGACATTGGAATATTTGTCAGTTAGTTGAGCGAAAAATGGCTTATATTCAGTTAAAACTTCAATGTTTCATCTCACCTTTATTATGACCCTATCGTTTGAAAATTATAAACAAATTCAGAAATAAAGTGTTTATACCCTCATCCTCGTGAAGGCTTTCACAGGCTTTCATCCTTGTGAAGGCAACCCTTAATGCACGACCCGGAATTGGAAGAGTTTCAGTGTGAGACAAGAGCTCCTTACACCTGGGTTGGACGCTCTTCCTGATCCCTCAGTTGTTTTTGTGGCATTCTCCATAGTAATATCTTAACCCTATTCTAATTCTTTGCGCTCACAACTGAATGACCTAGTGATACGTGTGCGATCTGCCCGTGAATTGGAAAGCTTGCTATACCTAAAGGAAGTGCAAACGGACCGAGGTGGGTAAATGGGCTATCTCGGACACTTTGACATCAAGTAAAGGTACATGATCAAATGGCCCTAAGGGATCGTTGGGACCAGGGACTACGAAGGGTAGTTGACTCAGCCGCCGATAGATGGCAGCCGGAATTCGGGATACACCATTTAATATTTTGACTTTGACACCCTCTAATACAAGATTAACTTTCTCATAATTTTAGATTTGTGCTAGAGACGTTATGAAAATATTAGAAATGAGAACCGTTGAAGAAATAATTTCAATTTCAAGTGCCATAAGAGAAAGAGGCGTACAAAATTGTTCCCCATATATTTATACGACTCAATTAGCTAGTGTTGGGTCTTCATCTGTTCTATTTCACCAATTAGTCAACGAAGCATAATATTCGACACACACAGAAGGTATGCAAGCAAAAGAGCGAACTTTTTAGTGTTCTTAATTAATTCTCAAATCCTGTCTAAACAATAATTTTTTTCATTTTGGCATTATGCATGTTATTGCTCATATCACATTTATAGTTCGTTCAAAAGAGTAATCCAAAATTGGAACAATTTAAACTAAGCAAATTTTAAACAATAAAAAATTAATTTCCGACGCCCAAGAATAGATTAACAATATCGTTCCAATTTATTATTTCTATTCCCTGGCATTCACCAAACTATCTGTCTGAACAAAGACCGTTGTCACACATTTCCCTAGTTTTCAATACGTATATACAACTCTCATCTCAACATCAATCCGGCAGGCAATAGAACCAACACTTTTGGAAAAAAAGTTCAAAACGTACTGAGAAGATTAAACAGACCAAAAATGTCGGAGATACTTTACCATTTTATGTATTTGGATTTATCTAATCATTGGCTAAATTCATTGTCAGTACCCAAATCAATGTCCTTATATTTCCGAGTGAACGCTGCTATCGATTTTAAAAGACAGCCAAAACCATAGAACACAATCTGGACAATATACTAGTCGCAGAAGTGAAATGCAGGTAAACAATACTTCCGCGCTTTATCACTTCGAATGCCGTGTCCACGGCCCAAAAGGGTTATCGAAGTATCGACAAAGCGACACGAACAGTCCGGTGCAAAATCCCAACGAATGTGTTCCTGTTTGCATTGGGCACTTGTATTTACACGAAAACGCTTTTCTTTTCACGAACGCAGTCCTCTACATCCCAAACACTATATTCTATCTGTGTCCAAAAACAACCAGCCCAACCCACAAACACAACCAACCCAACCGACAGATGTCCCAACTTCAAAAACAAGGATCTTCTTGCAAGAGTTGCCGATATTTAATCCATTTTTTTTATAAATGTACGCGTCTTCCTCACAATCATCATTATAAGGCATTAAGAACTACATTAAAAGCATTAAATCGAAACAATTATTAGTTCAAAAGCAACACTCCAAAACTGCAACGCTATAATACAAAAACTTTTTTTTTTCAATAATCACACTAGTGGTACTACAAAATGGTACAGACTTTCCCCTATTAGTTTTATATCTATTTTTATCTTTGGTCTCGACTAGCTATACGAACTTTCTTTCAAAAATTTGGACCCGATTTTAAAAAAATTGCGCTTATGGGCTTATGTAAATTCGAAATTTGAAACTGTTTTTCGGAGGAAATTTTAGAGTTTTCGAAAACTTCTTTGAAGTCATTTGAAGCTTTTATCTCACAAATAGAATAGTGTTTACAAATTGCTGGAAAGGTGCATATTAACGGCGTGAGAGATCTTTCAAAAAAATTACACTTGTGTAATGAAAAAATAAAAAAAACGAAATGAATTTACGTAAATATGATAAATAAAGAATGACAAAATAGCGATCATCCCCAGAGCTTGCAGCTTCGCTACGCGATCGAAACGATCATGAGCCTAATAAAATTATTGCTACAGGCGGACAGACGGACGGACGGACAGACGGACAGATGGACGGACGGACAGGCGGACGGACATACGGACGGACAGACGGACGGACGGACGGACAGACGGCTGGACGAACAGACGGACGGACGGACAGACGGACGGACAGACGGACGGACGAACAGACGGACGGACAGACGGACGGACGAACAGACGGACGGACAGACGGACGGAGAGACGGACGGAGAGACAGCCGGACAGACAGCCGGACGGACGGACGGACAAACAGAAGTTTTGGAAAAACATTTTTTCGGTATCAGGGGACCGCAAAACGTCTTATTCCATTGAAATATCGAAATCAATTTTCTGACGCATTACATAACATTGCTGTAATTAGTTTTTTGTAGAAGACATCGATTTTATTTATCATATTCTGTTTCTTCAGACTTCGAGATTCCAGAACGACTTACGCAAGGTGTTATAGAGATCACACTGAACGTTACTAGCCTGACTCAAATGAGCAAAACCTTCCATATATTTTACGAGAGTATGTACGCGCAGAACATTGTATTCATGGGTACCAACGCGTGTAACTCAATGATTAAGAGGGCTAAACACGGCGCCAAAACGAGAATTGTTAATACGGATACTGCAAACGAATATGTGAATTGGCCAGTGACTTGGAAAGCAATGGTAAATCGTAGCATATTAATGTCATCCTCTCAAATTTGCTTAGAAACGAAGCAGTAATAGCGTAAAACATGTGACTAGATTTCATCCAAATCACTATGCCCAAAGCACTTCAATAGAATTGAAATTGCTTTCGCTTTAAATGCTGTCATGACCATTCTCGGCCCTACTTTATATGAAATTCACCAGCATTGAAATGTAAAATTAACGTTTCTGTAGTCTTTACCATCCAACATATTAAATATATTTGACGACAAGACAACCGACAATTTAAGCAGTATAACGCGAAAAATATCGTAGCAAGAAACCATGTATAATTTCCAGCTCAGAGAGTCATCACAATATTCCTAGACCGCTACCAACAACTTAGATACGAATCCACACAACGTGTGTGTTGACTGACAAAACAACAACAACATCAACATAATAATAATAATAATAATAATAATAATAATAATAATAATAATAATAATAATGCCGATGTATGTATGTTGTATGTATGTATGTATGTATGTATGTATGTATATATGTATGCGTGTGTGTGTGTGTGCGCGCGCGCGCGCGTGTGTTTGTGGGTATGTGTCGTCCCTTCATCCTTCATTGTCATTATTCCATCTTCCATTCCCCAGGACTAGCAACCCTGGGGGATAAAAATTGTATTCAGCATAATGCTGACCCCCGTCAAAAGAAGTCACATACATTTGCCACGGGATAAAAGTTACTGAGTACCTCGATAAGTGCAGGTGTATGTCCGCATGGTCCTAGATGGCCAATTCGCGTCCCCCCCCCCCTCTCGCCATAAAAAAAAGAAAATCATCATCTACCGTTTTGTTAGATAGCGAGGAACTCGTGAAAAACACATCACATCAATAAAACAATGTCATGTTTGAAAAATGCAATATGAACTATTATTAATATTACTGAAATGCCAATTTAGTAAAATTCGAATATTAATTCCTTGTCAACCGTATGAATTGGTTAAGAAAATCATTCACACGCCGTCCTAAGGGTTACAAGTACGTTACCAAACAAGCATTGACAAGATACAAAGCATTATTATTACGCCGGAAGAAAGAAATTACACATCAAACAGTTTTGGCAGGTCTACATCACCATTCCTTCTTTAGTGACACTTCCGTGCTGCTGGTTACACTTGCAAACTGTGATAGATTACAACCTCCTTAAGAGTTTCAAAACCATTAATTTCCGCAATCGGATATATTGCGACGCAACCAATACTATTTCGGCGTCACGTCGATAAAAAATGCCGCTACAATTCGATCTCATGTTTAATTATCTCAACAGATCGAGAGGCACAATTCGCGAGCGCATGTATGATGCAGGCGGCGAAAAATGGCACGGCCTTCACCGTTTTATGGTCTTCATGCTCTCGGTTCAAGCCCGACCCGTAAAAAAAGTGTACGAATGTTATGAATAACATTACTACTTACAACTTAACCGTAGTGCCTATGCATTGCAAATCAGTGGGTCACACCTATTAAACATACGACAGCATTAAAATTCATGCGCGGAACACAGGCAGGTCATTTCGAACTGTACTTTTATGAACAACCATTTTAATGTGTTCAATGGAATAAATCACCATCTAGACATGTATACAGCTATCTGCAGGGCGGGGGGAGAGAGACGAGGGAGGGGTGCGAGAGGGGCGGGGCGGAAGGGACGCTGGCAGCGGTGGCGCGCAAAGCCGGCGCTCACATACACTCGTGCGCGACGCGGGAAGCGGAAAGCGGAAAGCGGAAAGCGGAGAGCGGAAAGCGGAGAGCAGACGAGGGAATGGAGCGAGCGGCGCAGAACGCGGAGGGCAGCAGCGATAGAGAACGCGAGGGATGGTGGGCGGGGCGCAAGAGACACGCAGGGCGAGACCCGCAGGAACACCATGCCGGCTGCTTTGCGCGAAGGAAGTGCTAGGTTAAGCCCCTACACTGTAAAAAAACGCAAGGTTGTTTAATTGAAATCGGACCCACGACAACCAGGGAATAAACAGGTGCATGAAAAAAGAAGGGATTAATCGAGAATTAGAAATATACATAGCGTATAAAAATGGCAAAACACTTAACTTAACTTTTTTTTTTTAATTCTAGTTGTTTAAAAAAAAACAAAAAATAGGGTAGAAATGAACTAATTATTTTAAAAATATTCAAAAACGTATACGAATATGTTTATTTATGCATTGAATTTTAAATTTTTTATTAAAATTTGTTTATATAAAATTATATTTCATTTTTTTTTAGGGAGGAAATGTAATCCTCAGCTCCGATCATTCAACCCGTCAGTTTTGAAAGGTCGAGGAAGTTACCGAAGATACGTAAATTTTAAGAGTTTGAGAAACAGTCCATTGCAATATGAATTTCGTAATTAACGAATGATACAAGAAAAACTTCGCTTTAGTGACACTGTAAATTCGTGAAACATTCACTAACAAAACAATGAAAGGAAACAAAATTCGTAAAAATGACAATAATTACGCAAATTGCCACAAAAATTGAAAGATAGCAAAAAATGACACAATAACTGTACATTTTTATCACCTATATGTCGTGATAAACATTCATTTAAAAGATAGAATCTTTTAAATCTTTTTTGAAAGAAAGATTCTTTCAATCCGGTCGCGTCATCTCGTTTTTTCTCGTCTAGAATGCACCAATGAAAAGATGGCATGTAATTAGAATTCGAGTCCTGATTATGGCTCAGTGCTTATATGCTAATTCCCTTTCTAATATGATGAGAAATTGTGCAAAAATATCACACTAAATTGTAAAACATTGAGTCGTGTACTAAAGTAGCCGAATATTTGAGGTTACTGTTGACGTATTTTTTAACTTTCAGTGCCACAACGAAACTTAATGAATAAAATAAAGTTGCATATGACAAATACTTTCTTATATTATTTGATTTAGGTCAAAGAAAGAAGAGCTTTTTTATTAAATGGCATTATTTACTTACATATTTTTCAAATTAGCAAACAGTGACAGCATAAATCTACCACAAGAGTAAATTATAATATACATTTTGTTTGTATTAAATCTATTCGATTGCAAATTGTTTTACCATTTACATTATGTATTCACTATCAGTACGCGCTACTAACATTATCTATCATAATCGAGTGCTTTTGAAGATTTCCAAAAATGTAAAACAAATCGTCATTCATTTTTGCCTCCAGATCAAATTATACACATTAACAATTAGCTCATTAACACCAGTTCAACGTTCATTGCCGTTCAAATTTACCGTACCCATTACCCCAGCATCGTAATAAAGGGACGTCATCTTCCAAGGAATGGGACGCAAGATGCAAAACAGTGGGAACGAGCAGCTCAAGAAGAGAAGGGGACAGTAAAAGACAAAGAAACGTGAGGGATGTAGGGTTGTGTGTATTTCATGTGTAAACATATGTATTTCATGTTTTATAAGTTTCCATTTGAACGACTTTTTTTTTCTTCTTCGGATGTTCTCATTTACACTTCCATTGCTATGACTCCATATTCTTCTATGTGAAACCTGCTTCCTTACATCAAAGAAGTGGAAGTAAACTACACATGGACTGTAAAAGGCCACAGGTAAACTAGACGAATACTAAACAATCAGAGAACGTTCTCTTAAAGAGCGAAAGCCCGGCGACTATAGGTAGATCGACGAACGCAGGGAACGCGGACGGCGAGGAACGCAGAGCAGGGGCGGGGCGGGGACAAGGGAGCAGGCGGGGTCGTGATGGCCGTGAGGGCTGTTACAGCTGTGACGGCTGTGACGTCTGTGACGGCAGAGGAGCATGTGACGACGGCGTCGAGCGACGGCGCCAGCCTGAGTGAGAGGTGCTCGAGGGAGGCGTGTAGCGGAGGGGGGGGGGGAGGGGAAGGAGGATGCGCTCCGCGCAGCGTGGGGCGGCGAGGCCGGGCGAGAGACGAAAGCGAGAGCGAGAATGTGAAGGCGGGACAGCTGGCGATTGAAAGGACAGGACGGTCGTAGAGAATAGGGTGCGTCCACGAAAAGAATGCGCGCTGGGAAAAACTAATAAATAAAGGGGCCAAGGGCAAAATTTTGTGAATAAGAAGATAATAAAAAGGACTAAGGTCAGGTGCATCAAGGAAAACTGTCCTGTCCCAAGACAAACAGAAAAATATGTGTAGATACCGAGTCTCGCAAAATATTTTTAAAATCTTACAAATGGTTAGTTCCATTGAACTCTACAGAAAAAATCGTTATTTTAGGATCCGCCAACACGCAGCATTTAAAAATGGCCAAACCAATTATTAAACGAATACACATTTTCTCTCTACTTTGTATTCTGAAATTATTCTAGAATTACTGATAACTCCCCTGCGACCTCAATAACTAGAAATACTTCTATAAACCTCATTCTCCGATATCGGTAACATAAGTATGGTAAAAGACAATTAACCACATACAAATTATATTTACAATCCGATCAAACACATGGATCAAAAATTATATTAAATACTGTATTACAATTTCACTTATAGTATCATATTGTAGTATCGATGCTTTTACCATATAAAATTTAATTTATTCAGCCTCTCTCTTCAAAGGCTAGCCATCATCATCATATAATTATTTTATTTAATCCCCTAACATATACACACTGGCATATTTTTTCTTTAACGTTCCGGACACACACAAGAAGCATAACACATGAATGAAAATGAAAGAATGAACAAATTCCTATCAATAATGAACGGACACTAAAAAAATAAGAGAATAACACAAAGACGGGTATTAAAGTAGAACAAGAGATCTATCATCAAATATGCATCATCTAGAAAGACAAAGAGTATGTCTTAAGCCTTTCTTGTGAAAATAGGACAACCCAAAAAATAATTATGGAGTACTTCAAAATGACTTCGGTACATTAGCTTCAACCAAATTAAAAGAAGCAGACAAAAGAATGGTGTAGCGACATCGCGTAGGCAACGATTTTTATACATACATTATGAATATTTGGTCGAACCGGGTAGCTGAGATCAATAGTTTCGAAGAGACGTCGGGTCGAAACCCACCTTCGGTAAGCGCATTTGTGCTCGTAAAGTCACCTTTCATCATCTTTTCGTCTCCCATAATCACCCCTACAGTTAATAACGGCGAATAATTTCAATTGTTATCATGTAGATTCTCCCGCTTAAATACTAACACACCGGCTTAGATGGCTCCGGGCAGTGCCTCTGGTCGGAGGGTCCTAGGGTTCGAGTATACTATGCTGCTGGATTTTCGACACTAGTTGCATGGCTAGGTAAAATTCAGCCGCTTCTGGCGGAGACTTCTAGCGTCTGGCTGGTCTGATCGGTAGTTTTCCTTGGTTTCTGCGATCAACGCCAGGCGAATGCCGGAGTTCCCTAAAACACGAGCCACGGACCGCACGCGATCCTTCTTTCCTCTTCATTGACCTATCCTCACCCCATTCTTACACACACTTATATGCACTACACTGCCACACGTCGGATGACCCGTCGGGACCTTAAAAATTGTCCCGGGTAGGACGGTGCCCCGCAGGAGGTAGACATTGGTAGGAGAAACTCCCGGTAGGTAACGTGAAGGTCGGCACCAGTTCTCACCATCCACCGGGGAAGATTGCTACCAACTTCCGAGGAAAAACACATACTACACTTAGGGAACCAATGACTTTAGCCTTTGTCAACCAGGAAACATGAAATAATCAATCAAATACTAACACAAGTACCCTTCATGTGTGATAGCGAGAAAATAAGTTTCGGCCTCAGGAAAAAAGGTGGCTGGGTGAACTATCACGTAGTACAAAGCGGCCGAAAATAGAATAACAGTTATTTAGTTCTATATTTACATATCACGAAAGCCACTGCTCGTGAAATAAGTAAGCTAATCCAACGAAAAAGCTCCGCAAAATCCAGTGGAATTTCCGCGAGTTTGGCAACAATCTGCTGTGACACAGGAGAACGTATAGAGTGTAAAAGGATCATGAACACGAAAATTCACAATACAAATTTCAGCAATATTGAGTTACACGTACGAGGCGATGTTCTTCTAATCATCATCTACAGCGCATAGACTGTGCGTCACGCGCGCGCGAGCTCATCACATTCTAAGAATCTTCTAATCATGAGGGGAATGACTTTCACATTTCATTTGTTACAAGAGAAATAAAAGCTGCATATTTTGGATAGGGCTTAGGACGAGTGTACCTCTCCTTCATAACGACTATGACGAAAATGTAGGGAAGGAATAATCACAAACAATAGTACGAGGATAGATGGCAGGTCCTAGAGGGAGTCACAGGCAGAGAAACACACGACCGGATAGAAAGAACTCGTTGCCAACGGAGAATCAGTTCTGTTACGAAAACACACAGAAGATAGTCAACGAGCGTGGTCCTGTCAGAGAGACGATTTCGAGAATCAGAGCAGGAGTAGAGCAGAAGTGGAAGCAGAGAGGGAAGGAGGAAGACGCGAAGGCAGGACAAAGGCAAGAAAGAAGAAAGGTTGAAAAAGCCGATAGTTAGCGAGGTCGAAGGCAATAAAAAGACAGGGTGAAACAGAGAGAGACTCGGAAGCAGAGTGAACGAATGGAAACTCGGCGACGGAGTGAGAGCAAGAGCACCATGCGGAAGTACGACAGCGACAGGAGGAAACATCCGCTCGGCAGGGCGTGTAAGCGTGCAGAGCGTGGGTGACGTGGGCAGCACGCGGGGTGGCTCGGAGGGGGCGTGGCAGCACGAAGGGTGTAAAGAGGGAGAGGGGCATGAGGTGCATGTCGAGCGTGAGGAGCATAAGGAGCTGAGGGACGGTAGGGACGTGAGGGCAGTAGGAAGCGGATGTGGCGCAACGTCCGAGAGTAGAATGAGGAGGGGGAAACAGAAGCGGGAAGGGTGTAAGAAGTCCGGGCGGTGCGATGAAGCTGAGAAGCGCGAGGGGAGATCAATTCAAATCAATTCAGTTCAATGATGCCTAATTTTACGTGACAAGAATCGAGCCATCAGGCCTGCTCTTTTGTCTGACTACTCAAATTTCGCTACGCTCCTTTCACCGTCTATAGGAGGAAGGAATTAGGTAGATATAGGCGACAAAATAAGCGTTTTGAATTTAACTTAGAAGTTTCTTTTAGACTTGAGGAACTTTCACGTGCAGTAAATCTACAACATGGGACAATCGGTTTTACTTCCCCTTCGAAAGCATTATTAGGTTTATCAGGCTTACACGGTCACGAGTAAAGAGGGTAAGGGGCGGGAGGTGCGGGAGGAGCGGGAGGGGCGGAAGGGTCGCGAGGGACGCAAGGGACGTGAGGGGCGCGAAGAGCATGAGGAACTGTGGAGCTGAGGAGCGGGAGAGACGCGCCTAGCGCGTCGGCTGTGAGGAGCAGGCGGGACGCGTGGGGCCCGGGCGGCGTAGGGGGTGGGTCTGCCGCGGTGCACTCTCGCCGTCCGTGTGCGCACAGAGGAAGTTTACAGTACGCTGCAGGGCGCATAAACAGTGCGTCACGCGCGCGCGAGCGAGGAAGCGAGACGCGTGGGATCGCAGTGACGGGCGGATGCGCGGCGGACGCGCCCACTGCTGTACTGCCGCTGCACGCGGCCCGCGGCCCCCGCGTCCACCTGCTCCGCCTCTGACGCGCGCTCTTTAGTACTCCTCGCCCTTCCGCTATGGTTGGCACCTCTAGGAGCGCGTGTCACTGGCTCAGTACAAAGTGTTTTCAAAATTTTGTTTTATTCACGACGTTTCGTATTGGCTATGTTGCAATGAATATCTTTTATTCTCTCGTAGGCGTTCCAGCGGCGGTGTAGGAAACTTCTATCGCAATCTCTCATGACCACTTGTATTTTACGAAAACAAATAGAAAAAATAAAATAAAACATTAGACATAACGAAAAAGACTTTGTCGCTCATGAGTTAATATCTTCTTCTCATTTATAAAGAATCTCTTTCTCGTCTTTTAAAATAAATGACAATATTTCTCGACGGAATCTTCAGAGAAAATATCTCTCGAATTACGAAATCTGCTCACTCAAAGTGAATCAGTATTGCGGAATCGACTTACTCAGATTTAAACATATGATCAAGAAATTAACAAATGCAAAGAAAATTTCGTACTAAAAAACTCGAGAAGAGTAATTTTGTGACGAATATAGTTTTTGTAACTATTTAATGATTTAATATAATGGCAAATTGTTCCGATACCAATGACACCACCATCACAAAAATCCACCGCTGTCACATTGTCCCCACCGTCATCAATCCCCACCGTCATCAATCCTGCAGCTCCGTTCATCTTTACTACCTCCTAGTGACAATCAAGTTCAAGCCGTCTACGCCAACTCCACTAGCAGCCTCCTCCTCCTCCTCTTTTTGGCTCCCTCCACTGTCGCCAGCCCCTCTGGCTACAAGGAGGTACTCATTGGCGCGATAGACGTAATGGCTCCTCTTCGAGGAGATGAGGAAGCTCCACTCACGTCTTCCAGCAGCTTCAACACGAGACGGCGCACACGAAATGAACGTCGGCGACGATGACGGCGACGCAATTACATAGCGGTACATACATACACACAGCATACCATACCGAGAAGAGGAATGACGAGACAGACGCACTCACGGTTGCCAACACGCCCTTATCGCATTCGTCTTACGACCCCAATGAAAAGAGACCAGACGAAAAGCGAAAATAAGTAGTCAATGAATGCGTACAATCTATTCAGGGGTTCCCTAAACTGAGGTAACTCACAAACACTAATTACTAAGCGAAGTGCTAAAGATAATACTGTCTACCAAATTTAAAACTTAGAAGGAAAAGAAAAAATAAAATTATAAACATGAAGAATAAAACCATAGATTTTCAACAACAATGTGAAATGAATACCAAACCAATGCGGAGAACTGGAGTTACACGAGTATAATTTACATTATCTTATTACTGAATCTGTCATATAATATATAATATTAGTGTTTTTCTTCCATTAGGATTCAATTCAACTCGCAGCTTGACTTCTCTTGGTTTAAATAGTTTGCAATGCGATGGAAACATGTTTCGTCTGAATTCTCCTCTCGAAATGAAACTGGAATATCGTAGAATACGTACTTAAAATTGCGATAAGCGTTGTTCGGAGTCCATTCCGCAGATAGAAATTTCGCAAAACTAGAGTTGAAAAGGCCCATAGTGATTCTGTAGGAAAAAATCCACAGTATCTATTTAAAAGAAAATTATCTTACAATGACCAACATTGTTAAAATCCCTCCTTGTACAAAACATTACACAAAGTTAATATTTATTAACGAAAATATTTTAATGAACTCTATTTTGAACTTTTAACAGTCGTTTTTCGTTAAATGAATTAAAAATGTATGAATCCTTTCTCTTAAAGCGATAACCGCGTTTTGATTTGTCCCGCCTTTTGACTTTCTCAAGGTGGAAACCCTATATTCTGTACTGCAACGACCGAAAATTTGATCTGTCCCGATCTGTCAGGTGGAATATTAGCGTTAGTTAATGATGCTTAACTCAAAGTTTAATTTAATCAATAAGCTTAAACGTGGTGCGTAAACCTATTCAGAAAAATTGATCACACTACGCTAGAGCTTAAAATGAAACGGATTTAAAGATTTCTATTTATGGTCTTGGCGAAAAATTTTGTAGTTTCATTAAAAACATGTTAGCGAATAAGTTCATCACTCTCATCTACTATCCGATTCAATATAAACGAACCTTGTCACGGGAGACGGATGTAATGAATATAACAATAATCGAATTACAAATGATCATTTTATTAAATCAAAACAAATTACCATGATAGTTAAGTAAGTATCATTAATCGTTCATATGCATTAAATTACCTACAGTAACATAACTGAAATCATATGAATACTCATTGGAATAAAACTGAATTGGAAATTTATAATTCAAAGTATCAGGCCTTTTTTCACAAAGTAGAGAACTTATCAACATTCACGCAATAATAATAATAATAATAATAATAATAATAATAAGAAGAAGAAGAAGAAGAAGAAGAAGAAGAAGAAGAAGAAGAAGAAGAATTATGTATGCACGAGTGAACGACAAAAATCGTTCAATAGGTTGAATGAACGCAAATTGCTTTTCAAAATCAATCAATCAATGTATATTTACGTACGTACGTACTACATAAACTTTGGTCAACAATAGTATTGTTTCATCACAACGATTCGAAGAAAAATCATCATTTCCTCTATCTGCATTGATCGATGCAGTTGTGTGTCCTGAAGTCTTGAGAGAGAGATATGATTCAATGTGATAAGTCGACATTGTAAATATGCATCACAAACACGATCGAAAAACAATGGAATTTCTAGCAATACGAGTAAATATTCATATGGAAATTATAGTAGTGTTAACACCTTTTGCGTATCGAAACATCTGTAGGTTTGTATTTCCAGCTCTTAAAGAGTTCCATTGGCTCCAGAGCTATATTATGAATCTTCCCGCCATTAGTTCGTGAAGGGCAAATGGCTGCCCTCGGCCATTGCTGTATCGCCTCAAGAAACTTGGTGCGTCTAAAGAGCGCGACCAAGCGGTCATTCTCCTTCGAAACCACCGCCTCCTTCGAACCTGTGACTTAGGCCGGCGTCACATGCAGCGCTCCACGAGATTCTTCTCACACGGTTCTTTTGCGGCGACTGTGAAATCTTGCGCCGTAATGCAAACTGCCTTCTATCAATTTTGGGACAGTGCTTCTGGCTCCAACATACTCTGGAACTCATGCATTCGCGTTCTGACGTGAGCAATCAAAATAACGGATAATTAATTTACCTATTGTTGCAAGCAATGCATCAACTCTCAAGAGTTTGTGGCAGCGACCGGCCTCAAATTCAAGTTGTAGTGTCATTATTGCAAATTATAACGCTCCTGTGCTTAACTCGTGACGAGCTTGACGCAAGTATAATTTCAAACCATAACTTCTAAAAACTGCAAATTTTTTGCGTTAAATGTGAGATATAAAAAAAGCCTTTAATGAACTGTGTGCAATTTTGAAATTGCATGCAAGTATGCAAATTAAATTTGGATGAATTGATATTTATCCTGTAACAAAAATTATGTATTTTATTTAATAATACTTTCTGTTTTTGTGCCAGAAACGTCACATTCCTCCCAATATTTTGAAATTTAGTAACTATTGCAACCTAACACAATCTTCGTTTTTCTTCAGCGCCTTGCATGTATCTTGGTTCATAATAAAGTAAGCATTTTCAGTTATGTAAGATATCATTTGAACTGGCCTCCATGAGCAGATACTCCTACTTTTTCCTTGTCTCTAAGTCAGTGTTCTCAAAATTATTGACGGGGAAAACAGCCGTTTCTTTAACGAGTAACGACCAATTGCAACGCCTCCATTCGCACAAAATATCTATGTCGGCGAAGTAAAAACGATAACTATACTCTTAGAGTTGTAACGAGAACTCTATCCCTAATAGAAACCATTAATTTCAGTAAAACAATGAGAAAGATTTTTTTCAACTCTTTCAAGGGTCCACCCACGGTCGTCCAGAACTTCCCGGACAAGACTGGTGAGCTGCAAGAATTTTTCCAATAATTTTAAACGCAGGCACGGGGCTTATTGTCACCTCGCAGGAATATTGATCGGAAGCCGCCGCATCCAAGCCGATTATCGGTATTCCCGCCAAACGCCGTAATTACACCGCGGACCACGGAATGCACACGGCGAGGTTCCTCGGGAACGGCCCGAGGAACACACTGATGAGCGGGGGCGAGGGACGTTAGTAGGAGGCAGGGGAGGTGGACACGAACAGGCAGGGAGATCGTCCTTGCTCCTCCCGACCTATTCCAGCAAAAAGGCCAACGGTCACATGTGTTCGGAAATTCCTGACACAATGGACGAAGACTCGGAACCCCCACTCCCCACACAATTGAATCCTGATGGTTAATTGATGGAATGAATGATGTTTCCAGGCAATCAACTGCTATGGCCTTTAGTTCCGTTAGTGTAGTGAATGCTTCATTGCGAGAAACAGTGGTGTTCTTCCCCCACTGAATGGTAAGATCCGGCACCGACCACTTCGGCTTGTGAGGGATGTTCCCCATCAGGTATCTCCCGTAGTGGGACACCACTCCAGCCGGGAGTAACTCTGGTCTCCCGACAAGTGTGGTTGTGTAGATCACGTAAGTGCAAGTGTGTGAAAGGAGAGATGATAGGAAACATCATGAGCGGTTCGTCACCCACTTCTTACGGTACTGCTCCGGCAATAGCCCAGTATTGCTCAGAGAAATCAAACGCAACTACCGATCAGAGCAGGGTTTATTTTTTCTAGCAAAACAATTAAAATAAAATATCTTAAAATTAATCTACATGTTCTCGAGGTGACGAATTTGAGACTCCGAGTGTGTATTGTTTCCGGGCGTCAACTACTTAGAGCGTTTCTCCCATAACTGAAGTGTATTTCATAATCCGGAAGGTGGCGGTGTTCCCCCTCCACAGGAATTCGAGACCGGTTCTCTACTCTATACGTCGACTTGCGGGGATTGCTCCTCCACCCACCGGCATTTCCCCCAACAGGGCCGCGCCGCAGACGGGACAAGCCCTCAACACCCCGCCTGGCCTCCCGGTATATGGTAGTGAAGTGCAGGTATGCGTATGAGTGTGTAAGAGGGGGGGGGGGAAACAAGGATGAGGAATAAATGATCGCGCGCGGCCCGTGATCTGCTTATTAGAGTCCTACAGCATTCGCCTGAAATTGATCCGAGAAACCACGTAAAACGATAATTCCTGACATCATAGCAATGCTTGCTTTCCACTATATGACAAATATGACAGAAATCGAAGTAGATATACAACAATTATTCATAAAGGTAAAGCTACTCAAAGGGAAGTAATAATGCATTGTCAATAAGTGTAAGAAATTGTGGAATCATTTTATTAGCCTCTCTTTTTATATTTAGCAAATTAATTAAACAGACTATTTCTCTCAATAAATGCAAGCAAATTCACACTAGTATATTTTTGAAAAAATCAGTGTTGTTACAAGAGGATGCAAACAACCTCGATAATAAAACGTTATATAAAACCCATCTAGCATGAGCTGCAATTTGTACCTTTGCCAATGTCTCAAGTGACTAATATTTGCATGAAAAAATAAGATTAAAATATAGAAAATAGTACATCTTTTATAGATATTTTATACGAGAAAATATATGCAAGAATGAAAACAATTAAATATTTATTATATTGGTTTCGTCGTTAAACATTCAGACGATCGCTCCGCTTTTAATGGGAAAAAAGTCACATCGACTGTATTGAAAAGTTTTCTTTCATTCTAGAAAAATCATTGTCAAATATTCCCTAAATATGTGCTTGGAACTGAATGTAAATATGAAAGACATCATGAAAGACAAAGTATTGCGAAAATTAAGACTGCATAATTCCCACTGAGCTGAATTATTGTCCCTCTTTTAGGCGCCTTTGCGTGAATCGATATTCATCTCTAAAAATGTAAATATATAGTAAAATATTCGCACTGACATTCAATGTTATCGATTATCATAGTAGATGGCCTTATTACAAAATCGGCAGAGAACGAAAAGCTGTTGCGAATTGTGTGATACATTCATGTTCTGTAACCCATTGGACGCAGCAGGCACTCCAACGTAATCATATGACATTGCTATTCAAGTGAATAGAATCCGTCTGAGACAAACTTTAGGTTGGTCCATATACACAATATTCATGCTGTTTGCCACATGTAACGAACGAACGGATCCGAATGAACGAAAATGCTTGCTTTACTTCCCGCTCCCTCCGACTCTTCTCGTACATAGAAATCGATCCGACAAGGCACAAACACAACTGGTTTATGTTGGACACAAACTCTGAACAGCCTGTTGTTTCGTTTCCCAACGCGAACTGTTTTGAAGAGCTCAGCTGCTTTTAGGGTCCAGCAGTAACAACGTTCCCGCTACGCCTTCCATTCACAAAGTAAGGGTGCGTCTGCCGACTGTAAAAGCTGGGGACGCGATTACAGGGGTGCGCGTACCACGTAACTAACGAAACCTCCAACTTGTTTATCGAGACTTAAATTACATATTACTGAATTCAAATGCTTTGAAATTTACTTGAATAGGTATTTATAAACGATTCATAAATCCAAACATATAATCTGGCACAATAACTTCAAAATAGGAGACTTATGTCGTTTTCAATGGTATTTCAAATTTATAAAGCGTATGTATTCGATCCCTGACGATGTTTCATGCCACACAACATGAGTAAATCTCTTTATTAAGTTCATTCCAATACAATAGTGAATGAGGAATTACAATGAATTATGAACTGAAAATCAACAACTTGCCAATCTCTTGAGCCTTTTACTTCGTTTATTATAAGAGTTGGAACCAATTTACACGGAAAATGATTAGTCAGGTATGAACAAGTCACACAACATTTGTTACATATGACGGTGAGGTACGCATAAGCAAAGTATTTAGAGGAAAGTCGAGAATGTGATGAAAATGAGTGCAATAAATGACCTCTATTTGTAACTTCACTTGCTACATTGGAATTTTTGCCATCACTTGTAACTTGGAATTCTACCCTCGATAAATAATAAAAAAAACAATTTACGGTACATGGTTTAAATATGATTTCACAATGAAGTAGAAAAATCAGTTTAGCTACACACTTTCCCATACTGTCTTTATTCAGGCAGATTTGGTATCTTAGATTTTGTTATTATCGCGGCTTTCGTTGCTAAATATATTTTTCCTTATGAATTCATTTCACCCGCAAATCTAGAAAATAACTCTTCATAAGTAGCTAAATATTATCGCACTAAAAAAACAATCTGCCTCTGCATTTTTAACTCAAACACACCTCGAAATGCCAACAATACAAAATAAAAAACTATCCAAAAATTGATATACTATTAATATCCTTAGCAATTGATTTTGACTGCCCACAAACAAGCACAGTATTTAAAAAACGCGTACGTAATATTACCAAAATGATAATTACTTCTATTATTTTACGTCAAATTAAATTTCAATTTAATCGTTAAACGACACTCACCGCCGCACAATTATGTTCCCCCGTCCCCCCACCGTTCCCCTTGCCGCACAACGAAACGAGAGTCCCGCACGACACACATCGAACAGTATACTACACCGTATCATACTCTCCGACAACCGGCAAATAACGGCGCGTGTACGGGCCATCAAAACAAGTGATTAATGAGGCCGACGAGCCGGCCGGTCGGCCGCCCAACCGCGCGACGGACCGAACCGCCCTCCCGCCCGCCCGTGTGCCGGCCGGGCGGTCGCGAGTTGGCGGAAGAGGTGGCAAGGGCCGGTGGACGACGGACGGGGCAACGGACACACCGACGACAGCCCCTGCCGACGGAACGAACCGGGAACGAACGCCACGGCAGCGGAAGAACCAGGCCGATGCCCAAATTAATAACGTGCCTCTCCCGGAAGGTGGATACACAAAGAACAACATTATGAAATCTCTTCGCTATTTGTCTGCGTGGAAAAGCGGGGAGAAGACAAAATGGTCGTGTACTGCAGAAACATTTCGTCGCGACCGGTGTAGAATCTCCCCGGTGCGACATGCGCATTACGATGATGATAATGATGATGATGATAACGACTCTGTGATAGAGAATGTGAAGTAGCGAGCATGGAGATTTGACCGAATGAAAGGCAGAAGAATCCGGAGAACGAAGAGGAAACCTGTCGCGAACCCGTTCTGTCGACCGCAAATTCCACATGGAATTATTGGAATTTACCCCACCCAAAAGGTAGAGAGTTCGCCCGTTAACACTACGCTATTAATCGCCCCATTTAATCTCTACTTCATATAAATTTGATCTTGAGCACCTCAGATGGTTTGAGATTTACGTCATTAGGCAATATTGTTTCCAATGACAAATGTGTTTTAATTGCATTCGTATTTGATATACTGGTCTGCTCCTCTTACAGATTCCAGATGCACAATGCATACCTTGCACCGGAATCAAAAAACAACCTTTGAACTAGAACTGAAACAAATCCTATGGCAACCAATTGTACCAACCGACGCTGCCAATTCTCCTTTGTGGAGCAATTATATTTAATATGTACATAAAACTATTTTTATCAAATTCGAATTTACTTGTAAGTAATAAATAATAATATCGTTAAAAATATTGCCCAAATAAAATGAATTAGGCTGAATGAAAATGGGAATTCGTTTGATCTTTGAACACGCTGGATCGCTGCTGTGCTGCTTATGATTTCAACAGCTAATATACCTACTACATTACTTTATTATCTAGAATCTATTAAAATTATTAGATGTCATCAGAATGGAAGGGTGCGGTCGATTATGAAGTGTATTAGTTGATTAAGAACTGTTTTTCTGTCATGTTTTTTCTACCTGTGATAGTTGGATACCTCCTTACTGATCATGATTAGGTAGCGATTGATTAGCCCAAAAAGTTGTTAACAAATGTTTTGAATACATTTAGCGGGAAGGCAAGACCGATAAAAAGTGTATTTCATATATAAGGTCGGTTAAATATAATGATACTAACTTAATGTGTCATCATCAACGCTTTAAACGTGTTTCAAAGTACTTTCATATTTATTAATTTGAAGATTTTCATTAGATTATAAAAATATAAAAGAAGATCACGTCCTCACCACTCGACCGTGACGTGTCAAATGACATATCTCGCTTGCCACAAACGGTGGACCGGAAGGGGGTATATAGTAAGTGACAGTGGCAAGGATATACGCAGGTTACCCGATTACAACAATGATTAACTTCCAACGACTGGCCAAAAGGGTCTAGGCCACATCGACTTGCACTGTTTGCAAATTAAACCCCAACCCTGCCCAGTCCAGAAGCTGCACGTGACAGAAGCTCCTACCGTCATATTCCTCTTTTCTCCTTTGCCTGGCCGGCTTGGGCTCCGCAGTGCCGCGCCATGCTGCGCCGGGAGAGGAAAAAAATACGCACAACGCTCGCGGACGAGGCACAGCAGGCTTCGGCGGGGCGGGGTGTGAGGCGTTGAAAAAGCACAGAACCGCCCTTTACGCTTTCGATTTAATGCGTCATAAAGAACCCCTTCGGCTAAAACTAGCCATCAGTATTGCGCCAGACGGAGACCGCGAACGGCGGCGGTGGTGACGTGGAGGCCCGCGGCCTCACCGAGGACGCGGGCGGAGGCGGGACTGGGAGCGGGGGCGCAGCGGGAGGAGGGAAGGCGGGTGGGGATGGCAGTAGCGGAGGACTCCACGCGGTGGCTCGTAAAGACTGCCGGAGCAGCGAGCGTCTCATATTCTGAATACCCCAACGTCCCGGCGCGTGAGGCCGGGATATAAGGCATCGCGACCGCCTTTCTTCAGTAGACCGCCCCGAGCTCGTGTGCGTATTTCGGCCCGGTTGGGAAGAACACGAGGGTGCGGCGAGTGCCGGTGCCAGGGACTCATGACGCCAGCGGGAAAAATATCGAATTTAAACAATTAGGGAATTCGTGATTGATTATTCCGTGTTGCCGGGCGCGTCAACAGCTTTGGTCATTAGTCTCGTAAGAGTAGTGCACGGTTTTATCACGGGAGGTGGCGGTGATCTTCTCCCTCTGGATGGTAAGATACGGCGTCGACCTAGAAATCGATTTGCGGGGGTTTCTCTCAACCAGGTATCTCCCACAAGCGGATCACCGTCCTGGCAGGGACAAGTTTTAAGCTTCCGACATGTGTGGTAGTGTAGTGCATGTAAGTGCGTTTCTACAGGAAGGGTGAGGAAAGGATAAGGAAGAAGAAAGAAATCGCGTGCGTTCTGTGGCCGGTTTGTTAGAATACGGTCCGGCATTCTCCTGGTTTTGATAGGAGAAAACATTTAAAGCTGCCGATCAGAGCAGCCAGCCGCTAGAATTCTCCTAGAGACAGCGGCTAAATTCGGCGTAGTTATCAAGCAAGTGTCCAAAATACTGCCACCGTCGGGACTGGAACGTTGGTGCAGCTGAGGATGCGGGCGGGAGCAGTGATGGAACGACATCCCGGTCAGAGCCACTGTAGTGACATCAGTTGATGCCCTGAGCCTCCTAAGCAGGTCTAAGGAAATCGTAACCACCAATTCTGAAAAGAATATTCTTTTTTTCAAAAAGATTATCCCATCTCCACAGAGAGGAACGTACGCATCTCTTCAATCCAGTGTGTATTAGTTTGTTGTTTCTTTTATGTTAAGGAGATTAAAAATATCCTAAAATTCATTCAAATCTGGTATTTGAAATGTTCTTAAGAGCCATCTCTCGAGAAAATGTTCTTAAAAGCAATTTTATAAAACGATACATTAAATTCAATTTTTCCATAATCTCGCATTATTAATTGGGCTCAATATTTTGCAACTAGAAGAGCTAACAAATTAAATACTGCATTATTGTATTATTTCTATATATTTATACTTGAATGTACGGGTTACTTTTGCGATTAATTTCAACGATTTATTTTGTCTTGGAGAGAAATGCAGATTTTTCTAAAAATCATTTCAGAAATTGGTATTAAGAATATAATTATGGAAGTTAAACCGAGCGAAGTGGCTTAGTGCGTAGCGCGCTGGATTCGCTATCGGGAGGTCCAGGTTCGATCCCTGGGCCAGCCATCCTGACAGGGGTTTTCGTGGTTTCCCTAGGTCACAAGGCGAATGCTGGGATGGTTCCAAAATCCCACGAACTCCTCCCGCTTCCCATTACCCCACCTAACACCTCCTACCATCATTCTCGTCCTTTCACAAATCATCATCGTCATCATCACCCTTTAATAATAATAATAATAATAATAATAATAATAATAATAATAATAATAATAATAATAATATCAACAACGTCATCCTATCCCCCTAATTTATATTCAAGACTAAGCACCTTTTCTTAACGAAGGGATGCAGCCGAACGGCTGATTCCCATAATTCCACACGTTAATCTCTCCAGGAAAGAATGCAACTGGACCTCGGAGAGAGAAATGTGTTGCGTGGTTAGTAGCAGGCCATAAAATAATAATAATAATAATAATAATAATAATAATAATAATAATAATAATAATAATAATTATTATTATTATTATTATTATTATAAGAATAATAATAATATGGAAGTAAAAACCTTCGTTGTCATTGATAATATGGAATAAATAATTTGAAAAAATCAATAGTATACTTCACTATTTCGAAAGACAATTTAATCACTGAATGAATTATTAGGATAAATGTCTGATGAGTAAAATTGAGAGCAACGAGCGAAAATTAATACAAATATGCAAAGTGCAACTATCTAGCGAATCAAAAACAAACAAAAAAAATTATGAATTAGAAACATTAAACATAATACACTGAAAATGAGGACACAAACTTCGGAGCCAAAATGAACTCACAACATTCCTCGTAGCAGTAATAATTATTTGCAAAATCGAAAAATTCATTTTAACATTCGGAACGGTCGAAACAGACCGACCGCACGTCGAGTGACAACTAAGCCGTAGGCGCCGCACGTCGACGACGGCAGCGGCACGGCACGGGCACGGGACGGGCACGGGAGGGCACGCGAGTGCGCGCGGGTGGCGGACACCCGCATGGCAGTGAACACCCGGGCGTTCGGGCCGAGCGGCGTCACCACGGCACCACAATCACTCCCGCACAACAACCGCTCCTACCGCCACCACCACCACCACCACTCCCTCACAACCACCGCTGCTACCGCCGCCGCCGCCGCCACCACCACCACCATCAACGCTACTTCCCCACACCACCAACATTTCTCCACAACCACCGCTGCTATCGGCACCATCACCACCCCCCAACACGACCACCGCTGCTGCTGCCGCTGCCACCATCATCCACCTTTCTCCACACCGCCTCCGGGACGTGCCGACGACCCACCCGCCAAGTGCGGGGACGCACGCACGCCCAACCGTTGGTGGTGGCGGCAGCGCTAGACAATAGGCACGTATCAAATATTTCTCGCGCGAGCCGCAGTGAGTAAACGATCGTCGCTAATCGCCACATTACGGACGTACACGGTGCGACGTAATCTATCTCGGCCGGCTAGATAACGCGCCATCGATTTTCGCCACGCGCCGATCGATCCTCGCCGCCTCCGCGCCCGCCCAATTGCCCGCCGGCGCGAGGAACGGCTTGCCGCCGGCGTGGGCAGCGTTGACGCTGGCAGCGGAAACAAAAGGCAGGGAGGACGGGAGCCGGGGGTGGTGATGAAGATGCTGGTAGCGGCAATGGTATACGGTTGCAAGGGCACTATGCGGTAATGAAGACTAGGGACGGTGTAAATTGGAGATATATTTAGATGTAACGAATGGAGTAGTGTTTGTCAAACTACTAACGGCAGAGAGGCGGTGGCGCTCGAGGAGGAAGCAGGGGGGGGGGGTATAGTTGCAGTGGTGGAAATTGCCGCAGCGGAGTCAGAAAGACTGTGTTGGCGAGGTTGGCAGGCGCGGCGAGCGTAGTGGAGGGAAAACGGCAACGGTGGCAACCGCATCCGCGACTACTCCTGCTCTCATGCTCTGTAATGGTTTCTGTGTTCAGAGCCTGAACCAAACTGAAGCATTGCTTAAGTTTTGGACAGTCTCACGCAGGACGACAAATGGCAATGGGATGGCAGAGGGTCTGTACTGAAGCTTAAGGATATGGAAACAAAGACCAGGATGGGTACAAGTTGAGAATTTACGTCCGGCTCATCAGAACGCAAATGTACTTCTTCGAGAAAATAATACATTATAAAAATTGCATCCATGAAACAAAGTAAGAAAAGTAACATGTTTAGGAGGAAAGTCTAAAAATGCATTCAAAAAGCATGTATCACTTACAAATGTTAGACATTCAACTTCTAATAAAAATTAACTGGAACTATGTTTGGTAAGAAAGGATGAAGATAATTTTAAGATTTGTATTTAGTTCGGTTCGCAAGTGAACGATGACATAATTTGGTCCTTTTTTTAATTTCTTGCGTCTTTACAACATGATCTGCGCTCTTATTAGGCATTGAGCACATGGAGTAATTCTCCTTGAATTTTTATGCCTTATTGCCTCGTCACATCAGTCGGTGATATTTTTCCTTTCGGCTAGGGGTTCGGCGCCGGTAGTAACCAGGGTTCCCAGAGTCACCCAACTAGGAATCTGTAGTGTGTCGAATTGCTTAACTTCTCGTAATTTCACGAAGCGTAATTAAGCAATTCAGCTAACGACGTCTAATTTTTTCATACCACAATAAAGAAACCATTTCCCTCCCATCAGATTAAACACAAATATTCCTGGCCATTGTATAGTTAAGTGAAATTTCTATTGTATGTGAGAATGCACAGTATTACCGCTAAGCTATTTTGTGTGCGGAAGAACGCTGTAGGCGAATGTGTGTCGAAATGCATGTCGAAAAAAAATTTAATTTATTTTAGAATAAATAATATGGATACTCACCTAAATACTTTTACAGTTACTGACTCGCGTTACATGCGTGGCGAGGAGATATTTTCACGCTACGCGAAGTACGCAAAGCCATCCCCTGAGACTGGCCGTTCACAAACACGCTTAATACCGGGGTGCAGTCGCAAAGAACGATCTCAAGTATGCATTGAACTCCAGTCTCCCGTGCGACAAAACCCGTTCATCGTTTCCCCATTTACACGAGAAACGGCAGACGCCACAGATGAGAATCCGCAAGAAACAATTGGCGAGAGAAATGCCTCCGCTGAGGTACTCAGCCCCGTCACACACGAGATGAACGATATAGCCTACACGAAAGAGGGTGCGGGGTGGGGCCAGAATACATGATATTTTTATGCTAGTCACAAAAAATACCACGCTCCTAAATAAACCATCGATCACGAGTAGCGTCAGGAGCGGCGGCTGACAAATATGTTTGTACTTCGTCGTGTCGTCTACAGATCGATATCCTGGGAACGCAGCAGCTTCGAAGAGCACTCTGGGAATCGAAGAGGGCGAGGTGGCCGGGGCGAGTTGGCCGGGACGAGGTGGTCGGGGCGAGCGGAGGGGAGCGGTGACGAGCGGTGACGAGCGGTGGCGAGCGGCGGCGAGCGAGGGCGAGCGAAGGCGAGCGAGGGCGAGCGGGGGCGAGCGGAGGCAAGCGGAGGCGAGCGGAGGCGAGCGGGGCCGAGCGGTGGCGAGCGGTGGCGAGCGGTGGCGAGCGGTGGCGAGCGGTGGCGAGCGGTGGCGAGCGGTGGCGAGCGGTGGCGAGCGGTGGCGAGCGGTGGCGAGCGGTGGCGAGCGGGGGCCAGCGGGGGCCAGCGGGGGCCAGCGGGGGCCAGCGGGGGCCAGCGGGGGCCAGCGGGGGGCAGCGGGGGGCAGCGGGGCAAGGGGGCTATCGGTCTCACGTACAACAGAACAGCGCTCCATGCAACTCCCGGAGGGCAGCAGACATTATGCACAAGTGGAAAATAATGCACACCATAGGTACAGTGACGTAAATTACTTCGAAGTTCGTCCAAAAAACAGACGTAGAGAGTCCTTTAAGTTTCAGAACAGGAAAAATCGATAACATCCTTTCGCAACACACCGTTTACCCAAAATCAAAATAGTTTACCCTTTCATTTATTTTTATTCCTTCAACTGAAAATAACTTTGCTAAACGATGGCGCGTAATGTCAGTGAGCTACACGAAAGTTGGATGGTAACCCCAAAAATGAATAACTCCCCATTAGACATTTCACAATGATCTCGAAGCCCAGAATGAAACCCGATGCTCTGGGAACTCGTAATTCACAGAATATCTTATTTTCTGCAGCTCTGCAACAACCTGCGCTCTGTCCAGCAGAGCTATGAAATAAATATACTGTGCGCATGGAAAGACACTATGATTCCTCGTGCCAGAAGGATTTCTTATTTCGAACCACGAATATTATTATTAAGACGACACTGCGATGACTACATGGGGAACTGCAACACAATGCACAAAGAGAACGCACCTGTTTAAAAAAAACAAGTCGACGTTAAAAATCCTGTAGCTTTAGCTTGAGTGGAATATGGTACAAAAGCTAGTTTTTAATGGACAGAAAACTAAAAGAAGCGGAGCGCGTGCTCTTTCGCAGCGTTTTCGCAGGCTGCCCGCAACGCCCGTTCCAGCCAGCCTGGAGGCGACCGAGCCCCTCGCAGGAGCCGTCAGGATTTCGTGACACAAGTTGCCCTTTGTGCACTTCGGCCAAAGAGAAACGCGAGACGAAACGATCAAAAGCGGAATCGCTCACCGCTATCCACCGCCTTTCCCGAACCACTTCCACGAAACTGACATACCATTCCGCCATAAACCAATGAACCGATCAATAAACAAATAAATATTTACTCGAAACCTATATGCATCCCATTAAGGGCATACGGGTACACGTACATGCAAGGTACAAGAAAAAAGGTCATTTTAACTTAAAAATTGGAATCTCAATAAATAAATGTAAGTTAAATAATGTCTGCAAAAGAAAAGCTTCTAGTGTTTGATGTAATAAAAACAAAAGGCTTCATTTCGTGTATATATAAACGTATGTATATATGTATAAAAGTATGTACACAATAAAATGTGTAATGAGAAAAAAAATTAGTTAATCAATTTATAACGGACATCAATTGTTACAAGTAATATTTTGGTTTCCAAAATAATAATGAAAAGGAAAATAAGAATCCTACAGCTTTCCTTTAATAGTAATTCCATTTCTTTTGCATAATCTAAAATCTCCAACGTCAAGCACATTTCCTTGACCACGTCTGCACGAAATACCGAATCCCTGTCGACCTGTTCTTCTGATAGAGCAATACACCCGTGTCAACCCCACGAGGTACGATAAGCGCAGACGCCGGCCCGTCTCTGTCAGGTTCCGTCATCGAGCAGCGGCGTGTGCGGTGGCGACCCGCGCCCAATAAAACCCCCGCTTCATTTTTCCGAAACTTTATTAGCTCTACCTCGCCCCCTATGCCCCTCGGCCTCCGACTGGGTGCGCTTCGACCGCACCCCCTCTTGCCGCGTCCTATTTCTTAGACCCGCGGCGCGAATACCAACCGCGGTGGTGACAGCGGCAGGGGGAGGCAGAAGGGGTCGGAAAAGAGGACGGGCACTGACGTGGGGTGAGGGGCGGGACATGGCCGTGGGCAAGGACGGGGTTGGAGGCAAGAGCGGGGACGAGGGCTGAGGCGGGGGCGGTGCCGAGGGCGGGGCAGGAGCAGGGTGAAGCAAGGACTGGGCAGGGGTGGGGCGATGTCGAGGCTGTGGAAGGGGTGAGGTCAGAGGCAGGAGCGGGGTGGAGAGCAAGGTTACTCCCACGCGCGTGGTCTATTCCAGTTTCCTCCCCCGACGCCGACAGATACATGCTGGACGGGTTCCTGACGGCGGGTGCAGGAGGGGGAGGGGCGAATGAAGGGAGGGAGGTGGGGAGGTCGAAGCCTCTCCGAACGCGCCCTCCCTCCCGCGCCCCGTATCTTCGCAAACCGCGTACTCGCCGCGCTGCCAAAGGCAGACGGGGAGCCGTGCGAGGAGAAGCAAGGAAAGCTGGGGACCGGCGCCGCCGCCGCCGCTGCCGCTGCCGTCGTCGTGGCGAACACGTTCGGGAGCCGTCGTGCCGCGAGCGCGCAAGAACGCCCCCCCTCCCCCCCAAACCCTGTGAAACCGGCTTCTGAACGGGAGGGCCTGGCATGGCGCCTGTCTGGATAGGCAACCCTTCCGAATGTTCTACCATACAAAACTCCAGGACATGAAAGGGGTTCAGGGGGATCACAAACACACCAGGATCCTCCAACTACTGAAAATTCCATGACGATAATAATATAACTTCCAAATTAGTCCCATCATGCTCCTGAGAAGGTCATGTTATTGAAGAAACAAATTACATCCATAAACAAAAAAGAAAACACATTTTGAACCCCCCCCCCCCAAAAAAAATCGTGTAGTTGGAATTTACGATATAAACGTTTGGCTATATACTTTTCACCACACAAGTGAAAAACGTATTATTTTCATTCAGAAGGATCTCGCTGATAATCAATATTAAATACATCTCGTAATTTATTGAGACCTCACTTGTCAACCATATTGAATAATAATTACTAATATATCAAGTTATAATAAATATATAACGTTCTAATTAACGATTATTTCTTTAGAAAATGCAGCATGATCAAGTTTGATGGTTTTCTACAAAGTCAATTTACTACAGTGGTTCGGCATACTATTCTCGACACCTTCCTCTTCCATATACGACCAAGTAACGTGCGACAGGTTGCCGAGTAACTCGGTAGTTTGACCTCAAATATAACACCCGAGATGTGGAATAAGCAGCAAAATAAGGGTACTCAAGATCAAGATAACAACTACAGCTCGAGAGGTCAGGAAGCAGCCACTGAAGTTTCAAAATCCACAAATATAAAATTACAGTAATAAACATACATTTTGCGAAAAATAAGGGAAATATCACACAAAACGTTAATAATTCAATCCTCCTCTCAAATAAAACTTTATTAGAACATGCTTTTCAAAAATTATAACACGTAAAAGACTCAACATTATTTATATTATTCAATATTTCCAAAACTAAAGAATAAAATGAAAGGGATATCAGTAGTAATAAAATAATAATAATAATAATAATAATAATAATAATAATAATAATAATAATAATAATAATAATAATTAGAAGAAGAAGAAGAAGAAGAACCATTCGATTGCAGGATGCTCAGCTCTAGCCGAAACTTCTTACCTGGGTGTGTGTGTGAGGGGTGCACAATGAAGTTGCTTAAATCATCCATAGAAAATTGGCATTCAATTAACAGACTCATTGAGAACCCCTCGCCATTTTACAAATACCTACACCTGTTCTAGAAAATAATGAAATAGTACTCCACAGGGATAAACCCATTCTCATCGATAAAATTGAATTATAATCGCTCAGATACAGTAGTTATCAAGAAAATAAAAAATTATGTATTTATCATTGACACAGACTCCCCATTAACAAACAACTTAAAAAAGACAAAATTAGAAATGATACCCAAATGTCAGAATTTCGCAGCTTAAATTGATCATGTAAGACAAATACGGTATGTTACCAATGACAATAATAATCCACGGGACCACGAAAGTTGTGACGGATCGGTTTCCTTCTGGTCTTACAAAAACAGAATTATCAAAACCATCACTATACCTATCCAGAAAGCTTCAATCCTACACAAGTTTCATATTGTTCCATAATGTGAAAAATCTTACACGACGGATAAAAATTAATTTCTTCTCTGGCTTTTCTTAGATCTGTCAAGACGAGGTGCAATTGCCTAAGGCTAAGTCATAGGACTAGGTGAAAAGTTGCTTGTGCTTGCTGAGGATAAAAATTAACAATAATAACTGTTTGCATTAATAAAATTTCCAATATTCTCACATTAAACCATGGTAGATTTCCTAGTACATTTAAAATTAAAACTGTAATATGAGTGTTAAATACATGCGTGTATGACAGAACAGACTATACGACATGTATTACATTTAAAAACATTTACTTACATAAAATATTACAATCCTAAAATCCAAGAATTTTCAGACTGGAGACAGGTTTAGGAACGAACGCACTTGGAAAGTAGAGCAAATGAAATAAACTAGTGGACGAACACTACAGTCGGTCGGTACGGTTGCAAGAAAGCATTCAGTACTCAGAACTGCCTGTCCTGTTTATTGGGTGCCCGTGATATATGTTAGGATCCATTTTCTCTTTGATACGAATAATATTGTGAAAATGTAACGGCCGCTCCTCCAAAACAACGGACACGCAGACCTCCGCTGGAAAACGAGCGGCGGCGAATTCATTGCCTTCAAAGCCGTCCACGCCCACTGCACGGGTGCCTCCGCGGAGGAGGCGGTGACGGCGTCGGCAGCGGGGGACAAGGCAGGGGGCAAAACAGGTGAGAAGGGGGAGTTAAGTGTTCCTGTAAAGATGTCTCTAGTATTTGTAGTCCGCTTCGAAAGGTGGCGTGAATTTCGAGATTTACGGCTCTATTTAAATAGACACTGATGGCGGTCTTGGAATACGGCGGCAGCGGAGGCGGAGGCGGAGGCGGTGGCGGTGGCGACGACGGCGGGACGGGGGGCGGAGCGCTGTTGGGAGGCCGGCGGGGCCCCCGTTGCGTGAGGAGCTCTCATCTGCGTCCCTGCACGGGCCCCTGATATAGGCTACGAACACGAAAGGAAAGAAACAAGCAAAAGTGGAACCGCTTTAAGGAGAAACGCGCGCGCGCTCCCGCCGGGTCGAGAGGCGGGCGGGGCACGAGCGGCGGCGGCGGCGGCGGCGGCGGCGGCAGGGGCATGAGCGGGGGCGGCTAAGCAGAAGTGCATAGGCCACAATAGAGACATGAGCGGAAACACGCCCACTTGGCCGGGCCCGGTGGCCAGGCGGGCGGGCGAGCATCAACCAGCCCACGGAAAGCAAGAGCGTGAGGGGGCCGGAGGTGTCTCGCCAGGCGCGGCAAGAGTGGCCAGCCGGCTTTGCAGACTTCGCCGCCCCGGCGCGGTGCTCAAAACAATGCCGCTTGTTGCGAAAACACCGCTGCTACAACCTCACAGAAATTTCCGAGAAAGAAAACTTTGTTTCACACGTCGTATAGATGAGACGTAGGCACGAAACGATCCATTGAAATCCCTCTCCGCTGCGCAGGATTTCGTCCGGGGTCAGGTCGTTATGTTCAGCGACGAGCGAGGGCGTTCACACCGTTCCCTCCTGCGCGTCCCCCTGACCTCACGGCACAGGATATCACGTGACTCTTCAAAACAACGCCCACTATAGATAAATCCAACACTATTAGACCGGACAGGGGCGGGGCAGGGGAAGGAGGGAAAGAGAAAATCTTCGCCCCGCTCCGTGTCCGCCCCGTCTCATCCCGGCCTCGCGCCACCCCGCCTTTAGGCTTTCCGGCCGATGGCGGAAACTGCAGCTGAACACGTCCCTCCACGGTAACACGGCCCCAGATACATCGCTGAGGTCACGAAACGACCTAACTAGCGAAATATCAGCGGGGGCGGAGGCGGTGGGGGCGGCGGCGGGCCTTCACACACACACACACACACACACAAACTGCCGACGCCGCGCCCACCGCCGTCACGCCCACGGCCCGAGCCAGAGTGAAAATTAGCTGAAAAGAACGGGAATCGGAACCTAATGCGATACAATTAGCTATATTCGGCGGATTCGCGGGGCCCGCGAAACGAGAAAATTATGCGTCCAAACTCGCGCTAGCCGGGTCGAGAGCGGGACGGAACTGCGGTATCTGGGCAGGACGAATCGACTGCAGCCGCCAGACAGAGAGAATTCGAACGGGGTGAAGAAGAAAGACAAGGCGAAGGAGGGAGCTCAGGCAGGAGAGGAGCAGGGAGTCTCCACTCTCCATTTCGCGCCGAGGTCTTTGTCTTAGTCCCCCCCGTCGATGAAGAGAGCGTTCCCCTTATTTCCTTGGAGATCGCCGCACTATGGGCGATCAGCCGACGTTCACGTGCAGAGCGAGGAGTCAACTGCTCGGAACGAGAGGGCGAGGCGAGGTACTGATTGATTGGAATGGAAGGCGAGGGGCGTGCGGGGGTGGACATGCTGATGGAACCGCAACCGTTGTCATAGAGCTTCTTAAACATTCTCACCCACGTCTCCGCTCTGCTCATAACAGTATTCCATAATTCTCTTAATTAACAATTAGAAGAGATTTATTACTCAAAAAACTCTTCTCCGCTTCCATACTTACCGTTTTAATATGTATTTTAAAACAGTATTTAATATGTATTATTTTAAACACATATTTGCTAGATATCTTAATGACTTCGTAATATCCTGCAAAGATATGTCGTCCTGCAGGAATTGATTTCCATTCATTGTTATTTACAATGGACACTTCAGTTACTCTTACGAAATATTGAATGTGCTGGAAAGGCTTCAGCCTCACTCTCAGTTCAGTTTAATGTTAACGTCTAACAACATTTCATAATAGTTTTTTTTTTCTTTTTTTACATTGCCCACCTTTTTCGAGTTCATGTTGCCACAATTTTCCCGTTATTACCAATATAAACAACTCGTTCCTCTAACGTAAACACGTTTCATGTCCCCTGATAACGAACAATGGAGGAAGAACAAATGAATCCATACACTAATGCGCATGAAACATTTACATTTTACGTACAAATTAAATCTGACTTATAATGACTAATAAAGCTGAAGAGTTTCGTATCTGACAGATCTGATCCAAAAACTGTTTTCCAAATATGTTTCTAGACAAACTTAGGTTGGATTGTCGCTAAAGAGGAAAGTTGTTTTCATGAACTTAAGAAAAAGGTTCAGGGTTTCTCCTATTCCTGAGAAGTTCCGAAAGACAGGAAAATAAGATAAGAAATGATTCCAAGAATGATTTCAATGTCCTGCAACAACGATTTTACTGACGGCGCGATAAAACACTGCTTTTAACCATTCTCTGCAACATGCCCACTCCTAATTTTTCTTTTATTGTGACCTTGTAAGACTTGGCAAGATTTAATAATGTGTCATTTCAAACAACATATACCGTAAGTTGTGTCCTGTAAGAGACAGGTAATTTAACAAGCTTAAGTAACGAGAGACGCAGGGGAGAAAATAAACACTGAGGAACTAATCCTGGAATAGACAAGCACGAACCAAGGAAATTAGATTTTGCTGCAACCTTCATAATGTTAAAAGTTAGATTCTTTTCCTCTGTATATTAACATTCTTCAAACAATGAACATGCATAAATATTTCTGTCAGTATCGCATCAGAAAAGGAGGTAGAGCTAATGAGTTTATTCTGAACTGTTATGGAGCATTGTAGCAACTTCATTTGAAAGGAATGTAGGACACTGAGGGGCCCAATGATACAAATATTACAAAGAGAGGGACCTACAGATCAAAATGGTATCATTATATAGAGTTGACGAATTTGAAAGTATAATATGGTAGTATAAAAATGGGTTTCCAATTGAATCACGTGTCAACCAGTAACTTCGAATAATAACCCTTCATAAGCGAATAAATATGTCTTATTTTCCTTCGTTCGAACTAACGCTCATGCTTCACGCACTCCAACAACGCACAGATGATCGCGCTTCTTTTTTTCTTTTTAAATAACGTGAGAAAGGTAAAGATTTATCAGAGTCAGATCGAGGTCATCAACTACCCCCCTCCCTATCCTCCTACATCGCGATTCTTCACCATCGACCCCTTCAACACCAACCCTCGCGATATCGACACTGAGAGCCGTTCTCAAAAAGAAGCGGCATTCAAAAGAGGGAGAATTAAATCGAGACACGAACTCCGGAGACGCCCTTCGTTTGTATGAATTAATTCAAAAAAGAATTGAGTAAACGGAGTAAAAGATTAATTCAGCTGGTCCAGCATAATTCAAATTAGAAATAAAACGCCATGGGCGTTTTTCTTTTTCTTTTCTTTTTTTTTACACAAGATGAAGATCTCGTGAAATAGTTACGCGGAAGAAAAGAAGTTGCAAAGAAATTTCCTTATCCATTGACTTTATAGTACTTGGCGTCATTTTGAATATTCCAGGAAGGAATAGGAAGGATAAAACACAATAAAAATTCGAAGGCAGTTCGTTTTTGCATTTTTTATCGTTTCATTTTTCGTGTCTATAATAATTATGATAAATAAAGGATACAAGGCGTTTTCTGAAACGAAATGCAGGCAAGATTCAATTAGAAATAAGACCTTTATCGAAATATCGTTATCGAAAAATCATCGTAGCAGATAGGAAATTGAAATGTCAGCAAGCGCAAAAATATGTTTGACATCCTGGAAGTAATCATATTAAACAGATCCTACAAGAGGATTCGTGAATATCACCGAACTCTCATTACAGATTGGAAATCCCATATTTGCGATAGGAGCTTGAAAATTTATCTCTAGCAGAGAATACAAATTAAATAACACTAAGAAGAAAAATACCATTCTTTCTAAATTCCGTTTCACTCAACTCCCTCAGAAGTCGAATTTTTAATTTCGAGTAAAGGATTTTTTTTTAAAAATTTAGCATAGTTAGCCAAGAAGCGTAAATTTACTTTTCTTAAAATGAACAATAATATGCTTTTATAACGTACTGTACAGTATACTTGAGATTATCCTTGGTACGTAATCGTTATCGAGACTTACACGGATACGAAAACAAATTCGATAATACAGAGTTCATTACGTAAAGGATCGAAAAAAATGAGGTTAAATGTACATTTTTAATATTAAACACCTATTAATATGTACGTACGAATACTGATAATGAAACACATATTCAATACAGAAACTTTGATAAAAAGGAACCTTAGGATAAAATTATTTTCCGAATAATTTTGTGATAATGTTTTACTTCTCTAGGACACACCATATTGTAGCAATGCTGAAGAAACTGTAGATGCGAGATTTTCTATGAATTATTTTTTGTTTAATTCTTTATTAGTCTCCGTTAACCAGAACCTTGGTAAAACAGAACTCGTATCAATGCGAGTCTACGAAAACAAATTCCAAAATGAAAACCATATCTGAACAATTTGGGAGATATGAACACATTATTGAATTCTTTTTTTAACACGACTGAGTAGTAACTGTGGTTACACGAAAATAAACAATGCAAATTTTCATTAGTAAGCATTTTTGCAGTTCAGAAAACTTCGATTACTGTTCTTATACAATAACTCACAAAGATGCAAGTCCTTGGAATATTATCTTCGAACGTCACGCTATCATAATTAGCAGGAGAACGTTTAATATTATATTCAACAATTTTGCAAAATTAACTGGTCTTTAGGAATGGTGTTCTCATCATAGGCGGCTCCAAAGGCACTCCTTGAGCACCCCTATGACACCACTTTGACTCCCATGACACTGCCCTCAAATTTACAATTTAAAATTATTGTTAGAGAATAAAATTAAAGAATGTATATAAATATTCTTTAAAATTATGAATACTTAGTTATTTTTTATTATTGTCATTAATTTCATCATTTTTCTCCAGAAACATTAAATTATTTATTAACAAAAGCTTAATGCTTACCCAATATAAAAATGCAGATGTTGATTCTCGTGATTGCTTGAAAAAAATGGCTATTTATGTTGTACAGAATGGAAAAAAAATAAAAACTCTTAAAACACTATCGGAATCATAAACACGTATCCATTGCCATTAAAAGTCTTAAAAACGGGCCCGAAATGAAAAAAATAAAGCATTTGGCAAACATCCGGGGTCTGGTAATAAGGTTTCAGCGTTCAGCAAGCAAGCGCTAACAGGTTTCTGAAGCGCAAAAGAAACCAGGGGCGGAAGGAGGATGCCACGGGCGATCGCTGTCCGACAAAAGGTGCACCCTGAACACCCCCGCACATGCACGGGCTCGCGCACGCGGCCCAGCGCGTCCACACGCAAACGCGCGCCCAATACACGCATTGGCTTCTACACCACCACCACAACAACTACACCCCCTCCAGCCTACCCGGGTGGGCGCGCGGGAAGGGTGACAAGCAGCCAATCTTTTGTGTCTGGCTAGCAACAAAAGCGCGCCGTCCTTGGCGGTGAGAGAACTAAATCAATCTGCTCCTCAGAAAAACAGCCGCACAGCAATAACAATCGCGTTCGTTAACACGGGACAAGGAAGGGGAGCTAGAGAGGCACGAGGCGAGACAAGGCGGAGAGGAGCAGGGTCGGGGCGGACGAGCGGGTGGAAAGCAGGGCCGTGACACAAGACGGGCATAAGTGCGAGGCTCGCTGAAGGAACGGAAAGTCTGACAGAGGGTCGGGGAGGAGGATGCGATACATACGGGAAGGTCGGTAGGGCGGGAGGTGGGGAGCAGATTCTGGAGCTCAAGAAAACGTCCACAGATTATACTTCTCCTCCATATATAGTTTTTACTGGTTTTGACGATAAATACACAGAAGGCAGGGAAGACGGACCCGCAAAATATACAGATATTAATGGCGAAAAATGAATTCGACACGCAAGTGAGAACATAAGGCAAAATAACTAGACACGGAAATTTCACGTTCTAAAGTAATAAGGGGAAAATTGTAAGTGCTGATTCTATCGCAGGCGTTGGACACACCAAAGACGCGACAGATAATAGCTCCACGGAGAGAATACGAGCAAGAAGTGGAAGAAAATGAAAAGTAACACGGATGATAGCACGCGAGCACGAAAAGATGCGTCTTCCCGGGATCGAATAGGCGTAAAACTTCCGTCACACGCCTAACCCCGCGCCAGATCAAAACAAACAGAACGACGGGTGGCGACGGCGACGAAACACGGGAAAATATGCAGAGGGGAGTACGCGGAGGGGAAGGGGGCTGTTGGAAGACTGGGTAAGCGGCGAGGTCGTCGGGGCAATACGGTCAGGCGATTACGGACACAAAGGAAGCCCGGAGAGGCAGGCCAAACAGCGCAGCCGAGAACAAGGGTGGAGAGCGGGGGCGAGCGAAGAGAAACGACGAGGGCCGCGGCGAGAGCGAGACCTAGGGCGCGGCGCGGCGGCGCGACACGGGGTCGCAGGGCGGAGAAGGGTCGGTGCGGGGTGCCTTGCGGAGAGCAGCAGGGCTGGAAAGAAAGCGCACTGAGAACAACGGCGCGCGGAGGGCGACGGAGGAGAAACGACGGGTGAGGGGCGGGGAGAGGGGGAGAGGCGCGTTGCGTCGGCCGATGCGACGTACGCGCACGGGGAGGGACACGCGGCTGGCTGGCTGGCTCGCTGGCCGCGCCACGACCGGCCAACTAGAAAGAGAGCGCGCGAACTAGAGAGCCGCCCTGCGACAAGCGGGTGTAGGAGAGAAAGAGAAAAAGAGAGAGAGACAGAGAGAAACGATCAAAGGAACCGGGATGATGTGAGGGGTAGATGAGCGGGCTTAGTGTCCCAACGACTAAAGAAGTAGGTAGGCCAGTAAGTATTTAGGTAGAAGAATGATCAGCCAATTGGGCGTGTCTTCCAATGGAGGACACAGGGTCTTCATAACAGGCGTACGATATGCACGGGTGGGGCGAGAAAAGAGCGGGGACGAGTAAGGACGAGGTGAGGCAAGGGAATGAGGTGGGAAAACGAGTCGAAAGGAGGAAGCGGGAGTACAACAAAGACGAATAAGGCCAGAGGGCGAGAAGGAATACTGCAGCGCGCAAGTGAGGGCCGGCGGCGACGAGAAAGAACGGGCGAGGGCGCACGTGGGTGGCGGCAAAAGGCCGCGCAAGAGAGTAGGTGGGCTCAAAGCGCGGGCCGCACGGCAGCGAGCACGCGTCGCCGTGACGCTTGGCGGCAGGGCGCCGGCGCGGGACAGCACAGCCCAGCGGCCGCCGCCCGCTCTCGCCTGCCCGTGCCCGCACCCTCACGGCCTTCGCCGCCTCCACCGCCGCCGCTGCCGGGCGAAAGCTCAGCCGCGCGCGCGACCTCCATCGCTGCGCCCACGCTGCGCCGGCGCCCACCGCACTGGGCCGAGGACGCGCCGCCGCCGCCGTCAGCCGCACCCGCCTCCGCAGCCTGCTTGTATTCGCGCGCTCTATGTACTTTTAACGCGCGCGCTCGCACCCGCGCCCGCAGCTAATAACGAACACAAAGAAACCAACATGGCTGACCATGCGCGCCTCGTATTTTCTTTCTTCGAGCGTCTCTTTCTAACTGAGAGACAAAAAATATAATTAAACACGCGGGTGAAATTTACTGCGCGCTGTACAAAATGTTACAAGGCTTTCAAATAATACGAAGAGACACGATGTCTCTGCAATAAAAAGAGTATTTTTGCGTAACTCCACGTCACATCTTAACACATTAAAGTGGGAAATAATTCTTTAATGCGCATTGAAAACACATACGTATAATATCCAGCAACCAAGTAGTATATTATCTACGTTGTAATAAACATTGAAGTGATATGTTTCGAGAGAACTGCATTTTCTCTTCGCCATTAAATTCGAATTATCTTAATATAATATAGTAGGTTATACATAACATATCTACTAACATGTTAATGAAACAAAAACAATAACTAATTCATTTGTGTCTATTTTTTCAATAAACTACACAATGAAAGCACCATGACTGTCTACACAGAACATAGCCCAGGATTATTCACAATACGCCAAAAAATACAATTTCGGGAATGAGACAAATACACGAATTGAATAATGGCAGTAGAAATGAACTTGTCCAGCACATCGAACGTCCACTTCCGTGGCTAACAGGTACATTTTCAACGAAAGAAGTTGAAGAAACAAAAGAGTCAGAGGAACGCGAAACAGCAAACACGTACGTTTTTTGTCAGCATCCATTGCACTTGCATACAAATACAAACCGACTTTTGTACACACACGTGGCGCAAATATCGTAAAGGAACGTAAGCTACATCAGTCATGAACACAGTTTAACACACTGGCATTGTATATTCCAAGAACAACTCGCAAAGCTAGGGCTAAATCAGAAACAACAGAAATGAACAAAACATCACCAAATGCTACATTTTATCACGCAACATTCAAATAAACAATTATCATTTTAAAATATTTATTTTGTTTTTGCTTTTGTCACTTTAATCAAGAATTTATTATAGTAAATGCAGGGCAAAAATACAATTTTGACATTCCTCTAACGTCAAACATAAACACTTATCCAGAAACTTTATTAAAAGTAAGAGAGCTTTAGTAGTTTAGGTTTTCAAATTATGTGAATTCCTGTATGTACAGTCAATTTAATTTTACAAAATAGCACGTGTAATGTCCGTGCACAAAAGAAGTATTTCTATTTTCACGTATTCCGGTGGTTATTTTTTAACCAGCCAATTAAATGGCACATGAGACCGTCAGTATTTTATCATTATGGGGAATATCTACCTCAAGAGAATTTCAGTAAGATCACACCGTGATCCATCAGAAGTATCGTGAATTTGATCTCATCAGATCATAAAGGGCAATACAATCACAACAACTGAATTACAACAAAATGCCTCTTAGTTGTCCGGATCGACGAGATCAATAAGGCAGTAGTGTCGAAGCGATCTCGAGCTGAAGAATGGCGGGTTCGAGTCGCGCCTCAGGCATGGTTGTATTTGTGTTCGTCCTTTCACCCCGTATCACAACCACATGGCCTCTTCATAGTTACCATAATGTTAAATGCAATAGTGGTCGCTAATGACCTAGATTTTGATGCGACTTTAAATAACAAAAAAACAAAACAAAAAATTATCTTAATTGTTCAATGAAAACGGTTCTTTCTTAGTCTCATTCGTAACACCGCAGATCTTTATTATTTATGAAATCTGGAAAAAAAAATTTTTTTGTTAACCTCACAGCAGTAGAGTCTGTAACTTAACACCTTTTTGAATATCCTCTATTCTTGAATCATGCACGTACACTTAACAAAGGATTGTAATGCAAACAACTCTGAAAATCTTATAACTATTTACAATTTCAGATTTGTAATTTGCTCAACCCTAAGAATACATATATAAATGTATGCAATTGTTTATCTGCTGTATCTCATCTGTTAATCTACTGTATCTTAATGTATCTAACTGTTAATCTACTATACCTCTGTAAATCATTCGAGATATTCTCTTCACAAAACCGATGTAAAGTTAATCATTTATTAATCCTTCGTACCAAAGAAACAAAAACGGCGTTGCTTTACCACCTAATGTTTCTTGGGGGGCACAACCTACAACTGTGTGGTTTTCGTCCAGCCTCTCAGCAACTCCAAAAGTGAATCCTGAAACGTTCTTTATTAGCTATTGGATAATAAATGAAGCTATACTCTCCACCATATGTCACATACCGTGCGAGTTGTTTATCAGCGAAATAATTCATTTACGATAGTGTGATATTACTAACTTCGAATTCGTCCAGAAATTGAAAGAAAACTATACAGCTTCCGGGCATATAAACGATGTCCAGTGCTTCCTTGGATACCCAGGAACTGGATAAAATACAAAAAACAATGAAATAGTTTCGATTTTAACAGGGAAATGCAAATATTTGATTTCTTATTCCGTCTATTCTCAAACTGCGTGTACTAACTAATTTCTCACACTTGTGAGTCACAGCTAACGACGCAGCTTGGTATATTCATCATGTGAAAGAACAGCTAAACTGTGTATACGTATATACTATGTTATTGGAGTATTCGTGAGGGCATTTTTGTTAAAAGTATTTAATTTATTGCAGTGTTACACGACAGCATTTTATAGGTTGTTTTCGAGCAATGCGCCTGCTACTTTTTGGAAAACCGCTTCGTGTGGTTTTGCCCAGCAGCATTTCCGCTGCTGCAGGCCACTAGCTACATTCCACTTGAATCCTTGTCCACCGTCATTGAACAAGCGGGTCGCCACGCGCCGTGCCGTCCTCGCGCTACTGTCCACCGCGAGCCGCTTGCCCCCGGGGCAGGGCGGCGAGGGCAGCGGTCGCGGCGGAGTTTTCGACCCGCAGCGGCGGCGGCGGCGGCGGCGGCGCGGGCGCGATAGCCACCCACGCAACCAGCCCGCCCCCAGGGTCCGGCCTGGCTGGCGGCAGTGGCGGGAACGCGCGAGAAAACACGCGATTTCGCCCGCCTTAATGCAAAGCGGGGAGGGCGGCGGGGACACACAAGCGTCGCTTCCGAGAATTCGATCGCCGCCGCCGCCGCCGCCGCCGCCAGGAACCCGCGACGCGATCCGCCGGCCAATGAAAATCCGCGCTTGAAAAGTGATGGTTAGAGCCTGGAAGGTAGGTAAAATGCCTTTTTTTATTACTGTTACGAGTTCATGGCTTTTAACAATTAGAATCTCTAAGAAACATCACTTTAATAGGAAACATTTTTGGAGTTGTTTTAGTAGATCTTCGATTTGCTTTTCCCCTCGTTTTTGGTACGTTGCCTTAGTTTCCATTTTTGTCATTATTTTGCTTTTCTCTCCTGCCACCGGTTTCGTTTAAACTAGAAACATCTGCAAGCCTGGACAACACGAAAGCACGGTCTTTGTTTGTCTTTCTGTGGAAGCGTAAAAAAACAGAGCCAGGTAGTAATGAAAAACGTAAATAAAAAAGGAAGATGATACCATACCAGTCAAGGTTTTTGATCTTTTTTTTTATTGCTGCCGAGAGGCTTTGTTCGCTCATGAGGAATCCCGTAGGTACTGGGTATGGTCTCCGATCCCTACTGAACACAAACCTCTCCGTATATTATGATGCGCCCTTCTCAGTGCTGGGGATTACGCAAGTACGAAGAACGAAAAACATAATTGTTTTCAGTGGTGCCATTTCAAGGCTCAAAAGGGAGTCCACAATTGGATTTGGAAGAGAGAGCGTTGCGAGTAAAACTCGTTAAATTCGTCATCATACCAGGTGGCCATGTGCAATCAATATTACAAAGAAAAGGTCATTTCCTTACACGCAAAATATGCCATCTTAAAATTTTAGTTACAATAGAAACGTGAATCATTTTAACTATTATTATTTTACAATAATTCCTTTTAAATGTGACTTTTCATTGTTTACATGATTCTCGATATATAATACATGCCTTTCCCAGACAATTTTAGTTTAAATAAAGACCTGAACTTTCGGAATCCAGATATGGATTTGATGACGGCGACGCCCCCTCCCTCCCCCCCCCCTCTCGCTTTGTCAGTCCTTGGACGTAGCGCGGGGAAGGCCGGCTCGAGAATTCCACGATTCGCTGCTCAAAGCAGCGGTTTCGCGAACTTGGCTTAGGGGTGTTGGGATCAAGGACAGGTCGATATTGAAACGACGAGAAATTGCGGGAGCGAAGAGATAGCTCAGTGCACATTATCGACTTTGTTCTTTTCATGGAAATACATTTGAACGATTATGCCCGACAACCGAATTAGAGAAAGTATTCCAAAATTAAGGCTCTAAATATAATTTATAATTAATGTTCAAAAAATAAAATATACAAATTATAATAGTAACTAGTTTCTCTCAACACTCTAAAAAAATACTCATTCTGTGTGATTTTCGCAAAACGGCCTAATTGCAATATCGGAGTACAAAACAGAATTAAAAAAGGAACTCAAAAGTCGATCAGCCAAGCTAACGTCGAGACTGCTAAACCAAATTTGGCTCATTACGAGAAATAACTTTGCGACCAAAAGGTCGAGTATCCCAGAAAATCCCGCAACTACTACATACCACCTCGCTTTATTGATTTCCCATTTCGTTCCAGTGTCCAAGCTCCTCCCTCTTCCTCCTTTTCTGCGAAACAACAAGAAGTGAGTCATGAAGTAGTTCCCACGATCCCCGCCCAGATGGCGCCAACAGACGGTGCACCGCCGCGCACGTAGTTCGCCCTTTTGCCACCGTAGCGCTCGACTAGCTAGTGCCTCGAGCCGCCACGCGATGGCAGCACATTACGAGGGCACTGCCACATTGACATCACGCGGTTTCCTTGAAGACTACAAAAACCTTCGGTATGTATCCCACGATATTGGCAATACAAACAAACACGAAAAGCTGTCACTCGTTTCCTGTAATCCCAGGCAATACTTCTGGATAAATATCACTTCACGATATTTTCGTAACGGCTCCATTTTAATTCTACATATAATGCTATAGTTTGTTGAATGTTGTTGAATATAAAAGCATGCAGAAAATGTGTACTTACATAGAAAGGAACTTCTCGCAGACAACAACCAAATTGCTTAAAACAGTCTATTTATTCCAAAATCTTGTTAACTTCACACTCCCACATAGACCTGAAACAAAGAAACACAATTTTAAATATTTGTTATTAAATCAACAATCGCCTAATCAAGGGACTATAAATACAAATAAGTAGATCTGTATTTTGATACTATGAATGATGATGTTCAAAATATTTAATGACACTTCATATTTTAATTTTTGTTCAGAAAAGCAAATATCAAAAATTGCTATTTTCTCAATTTCATCTACTTAGTTAATGGTCTTTATAGATATGCCATTCTTTTCTGTCAATAACAATAAGCACAATTTTGACTGAACACTATACACACTATTCTCTGTACTAAATGCTGCCATCTGTGCATAACATCTGGTTTGAACGAGTAAAAAAAAAGTGGACACTTTTTTAGCACACACATGTGCACGATAACTGTTACATCTTCATTCCTTAGCCATATTTCTTTGTGAAACCTCATAATACAGTGCATCTTCAACAGATTATAAATGATATAAACACTGTATCCACATTTACAATTGATCATCAAAGTAATTTTAAAATATAAACACACAATTTATTCACATTATTTATCAAAAACTATTAAATGAAATTTAAATAAAACCACAACATGTGATTGAGGTGCTTGTACACTGTATTTAATATTTCTTCAGTAACACAACAAGATGTAAATCAAACAGTCCAACACAGTTTTAACAAATTTCTGTTTACATTCTTTGACCAATATTTTAATTCCATAACACCAAGAAGTTTTTAACATGGCAAGAAACATTACATACCGTACAACTCATAAAGTGGTTTACATTTTATGGAAAACAAGAAAACATGAACATCTGGATGTCATAATTGTTTCAAATGTCTCTGAAGAAATCTTTGTTCATTCAAAACAAGTCACAATAGTAATTATGATTAGCAGGCACATAACTTTCACAGCGGCTGAAAATATTGATAGGAATTGAAATATTTCAAAATTATGGTCAATTTCAGTAAGTCTCATTCATGTATGTCATATAGAACATCATATTTTCTACTTCACTTTATGATGTAAATAATCCTTTTAATACACATGTTTAAGACACAAACAATAGCAATTTCGCACATTTTCAGTCATACCGATACAATAAATCATGGTTCTACACTACAAATAGCTCACGTCTTGTAAACAGTAGTTTCCATTAACCTCATAAGAGATTTTGAAACATAAACAAAGCATTTCTTCGCGTTTTCAAGCACAGAATTTAATATTTAGACACATGATATCCTTAAATAATGTTTTCTGCACAGGATCTTTGTATTCCTCAATTTCATCTATGTATCTCATACGCTCTCTCTCACACAAACAAACCATGCATGCATATGGGAGCATGTGTATCCCACAGAACTCATCTGAGAAGTCTGGTTACAAGGTCTACATACCAGCGTACTCACCATTCATTCGGTCGTTTTGCACTGACTTGCATACTTTCTTCCTCCGACACACATCGTGAAAATATTAAGGCACGTCCAACACCTCGTGAGAATCAGTATTTGTCAAAAATACATAAGGCAAATTAGAATATATTTGTCTCTACGCATGTATAAACAAAGATCGACAACCCTCTTCTCCACGCAGTACCCGTGGTGCCCCCACGTCACGACGCTTTGAACTACGTTGCTCCAGACGCTCATGCACGCTCTGCTGGAGAAATTCCGAACCTCTTCCAACTCGGGAAGAGGACACGGACTTCATTGTTGCTACCAATAACATACGGCGGTGAAGTTCACAATTATTTCTCTACAGATTTCTGAGAGAGTTTTCAGAGTTTAATAAATCTAAACTAGGTGGAACTGAAAATAGTTGTCGATACCAACGATATCACGTTTAACTAAAAATTGTGAAAAGTTTTCTTTTGAGTACAATAAAAAGTTTTAAAATAAATTTTCAAAAATGCCTCCATATACATCATTTTTCTATAATTTACAATTAACGCATTGCACCCCTTATTTGTAGTTGACATGTTTAATTTTGTTTTCATGCACCTAAATAACTAAAAAAAATAAATAAATGTATTCGTTACGTTATATACCACCTGAATTTAGATAAAAGTATCCGATGTTAATTAAAAGTATGGGTAGTTTTCTTGGAAAACTGGTATATTCATTGTAAATTCATTGCCATTGATTCTGCAGCGGCTCTGACCGGATTGTCCTACGGCTCGAGTACGGATGTTGAGAAATTTTCAAAACAAGCTACATAGCTATTTTGAATTCAGCCGTTGTCTGGAGGAGACTTCTAGTGCCCGACTGCTCTGATCGGTAGTTTTTCGTGGCTTCTCCAATCACTGCACGAGAATGCCACAGCAGTACCTTAAAAAACGGGCTACATACCAAGATATTTCCATCCCTACGCAAGATATTTCCATCCTCTTTCTTGTCCTACCCTCTCCCCTTACACGCATACACACACACACACACCTACATGCGCTACATTACCACCCATGTCGGGAGACCAATCGGGAACTTCAGAACGTGTCCCGATTGGGGGGCGCCTGATGACAACCAGAGGAAAATAGCTGGTACAAAGATGTCTGGAGGGGAAAATCCCTCTCAAGCCGACGTGTAGGTTGAAATCAAATCTCACAATTCAGTGAGGGAGAAATACCTCCTCCTTCCGAGATAAAACGTTCATTATACAAACAGTACTAATCATCATAGTAGTTGACTTGCCCAGAAACATCAAACAATCAATCAATCATTCGATAATTGACATAATTTGTCAAGATTTTATATTCAATAGTTTACAGACACATTAGTCAATATTATCAACACTTCAAAATAACAGACAAGACTTATTCGTAATACTGTAATGACAATAAAATCAAACGATTTTTTCTCAAATGCATTGTGAAAATCGAATATACTTATTCCGTGAATAAGCATACATTCCGTGAATAAGCATATATTTTTTAATTTGAAAACTTGGCATTCTAAAAATCGGATAATTGTAAAAATCGATTTTTTTATATAGAATACTCATAAGTGGTGACGACGATAAAATATAATCTGTTTGTGATCTGCACGTTTCTTTGCAAGTCTCCGCTACTCACTAATTTGCAAACCATACGAAATTACGAGTGTCAATAGCATCAATAACATAAGCATAAAATAAAAAAAGTTGTCAGACAAAAAGACTTGACATATGTTTCCCAATGTACACAGACACGCTGAATCCGAATCCAAAGCTTTTTTTTTTTTTTTTTTTTTTTGCGATTAAAAAAAACAGCTGATAAATGGATGTGCAATACAGAACGTCGACATACATAGAGAATCATGTGTCAAGTTTTTGGATCTAGTAACTTTTGGTTTCTGTAGAGTATAATGCTACAAAGCACCAAAATCTAGTGTGTCGCATGTGTTTTTCGCGATTTAAAAAAACTGGAGGATGGTGGCCCAATTCTGGCTTCAGATTCGGATTCAGTGCGTCGACATACATAGAGAAACATGTATCAAGTCCTTGGGTCTGACAACTTTTATATTTTGTGTGCATGTATAATTTGCTTTTAATGCTGTTTTCACATTCCTCCACCAGCAGAGATGGGTCAGCAAATGTTGCCACATAAGTGACTCTGATCGGCATGTCCTAGGGATCGAGACTCTATGAAGGCAATTTTCGACATTAGCTAGATATCTAGATAGAATTCTGCCGGTCTGGAGGATCTCACGTTCGAGCCGGGGAGGAATATCGCCATCTCCCGGAATAAAAAAGGCAATATACTTACGGGTCTTATGACCGAAGTTGTTGACAGGCTCGGAAATAATCATTCTCATTCCCCCATTCCAAATGCATACGTTTAGAGAGAAACAGTATACACCGTCATAATATATACAACTAGGTGCTGCTATGTTCGTATGCTATCAAAAATTGTTTCAAATTCTATATATTAAGTGAAAAACACATTTTTCTTTTATAATTTAACTCAGTTTAAGAGTTCTTCCAAATGGATGTCCAAAATATGTACATTTTATAAATTAATAACATAATGCTATTTTTTATTTAATTGCAGTAATGCATTTTTGTCAAATGTCGATGCAAGAAAAAATTATATAAATTTTATGTGTCTTATATCATTTCTCTGAAATGGTCAAATTTATGCTGAAGAAACGTCAGAAAAAAAGAAATAAATTTTATTTGGTTATTACATTTGAATGCTGAGTGGTTAATAGACTTGATCCACGGGACGTTTCATCCCTTCCCAGTAACCATATCGCAAGGCGTTGAGGTTAAATTACACAGAAAATAAAACAATACCTTTAATTTTATCGTGAAAGATAAAGTGTCTGTTTTCTTCAAATTAATTTTAAATAGAGTTCGGATTTTCTGATTATCCATTGTATCGAGTGGGAGTGCCCACAACAACTGTCTTCAGAAATGTAATGGAAATTCAAAAAGATCTTATTTTGTTGAAGGCTGCTTAAGAAACAATTCGGACCCTGCCTCTCACCTGCTTCCACATGTCGACACATGTTCTCCACATTTCTTGTTTGGTTTTCAGAGACTAGGGCGCATCGTTACGAGGTTCGTTTTAAATCTGGTGGATGCAGGAATAGGGGTTAATTTCCTATTCGGCAATAGCACACATGATTTTGTCTCGGTGATTTCTTATAAATTGTAAAAACTAGATGTCTGTCCTGAGCGAATTGTATGGAGAGAATTTTATTATATAGAATGTACGAAATATATAATGTTCATAATAGGTATTTCAAAACTCATTACCACCTCGATGATTCAATTGTTCCTTGCGTGCTCTTCGTTTCTCCCTTTACAAATCTCTCCAACTATTTTTTCTCATTTTATTTCATGTTCTGAGATTTCTCAAATATTCTTTCTCGCCATTCCACTTTGCCAGCTCCCCTCGGTTCTGCTCTTCTCTCTGATATAATTCGAATATTTTCCCCCATCTGTTTTCCATTTCTTAGTTCTTATTTGCATCACTTAACTTTTTCTATTCGTATTCTTTCTTATCACATATACTAATTCTATCCACAGTTATTCATTTACTCCTTACCTCAGAAATGAACATACATACATACGAGTACACATACACACGCGCGCGCACACGCGCACGCACGCGCGCACACACGCACACGCACGCACGCGTCATGTAACATTACACAACACATTGCGTCATGTAAAACAGGCATTTGGCTAAAAATCCGAAGTATACTTAAGAACAAGAATATGTCACTAGCCATACTTTATTTTGGTGCAAGAAGGAAACAAAGATTTTTAAAATTTTGTTTATTTTTTTAGTTTACTTTGTTTAGCATGTTCGTAGTACTTATCTTTTTTGGCTGTTTGTGTTGGTTATCTTGTTTGTATTGTTTGTATTGTTTGTTTGTATTGTTTGTTTGTATTGTTTGTATTGTTTGTATTGTTTGTGTTGTTTGTATTGTTTATATTGTTTGTATTGTTTGTATTGTTTGTATTGTTTGCATTGTTTGCATTGTTTATTTTTTTATTCTTGTTTATTGTGTTCATTGCGTTTATTTTGTATATTTACTTTCTTAAATATCAATTCACGTAAAAACTATGTGACTTTTAGAGAGGGGGCGAGGGAAAAATCTGTATTTACTGCCCATAACCAAAGCAACCTTAACATTTTCTGAATGAAATAAGGGATCCTTGATTTAAATCCCGATCGAGGTTTACAATGACTATTCCACTAGTGAAATTGAAACCAATGGTGTTTAATTTTACAAATAAAATGCCCCAATCTGGGCGCTGTATCTCAAAACATGTGTCGCTTTTTCTATCCGAAATTTTACCACCCTTCCCTAAAGGCTAATAATATGCTGCAACTCATCTATCTTAGGAAGCGGTGTGTCGCTGTGTTGATGTGCAATAAACCGCGTATGTACTATAACATAATTTCTTTGTTTTTAACATGCTTTCAGTTATTTTCAATATTTGGCACATTTTGAAACTCTGTTGGATGTAATTTCTTTCCTGGAATAGTCTTACTAAATATCACGCGTGTTTTATTTATAATTTAAATTTATAAAACAAATAAACAAATAAATAAACAAATAAACAAATAAATAAATAAATAAATAAATAAATAAATAAATAAATAAATAAATAAATAAATAAATAAATAAATAAATAAATAAATAAATAAATAAATAAATAAATAAATAGTCGTACTTTATAAATTCGGAGATTAACGTTTTTTTCGTTTCGCGACTCGGGGATTTATCAACCATTTCCAAGACACTCGTGTTATTATCTATGACACAGTGTTTTTGATGTATTTTTTATCAGGATGGCCAAATTCGTTTTTATTTTATGCGAACTCTTTCGTTACAATCCAAGTTCTTTCGTCCGCGAGAGTGTTATTACGAATTTTACTGTCATAATGACAATAGTGCTCTAATAAATTAATTACTTGATTAGTATCGTAATGAAACTCTTTTACCAATCATTTGAGTGTGTCTGTTAAACATTATCTCAGTCGTAAAAACAATAACTCACAAAAAAAAGTTGATTTTTGACGCAATTTACTATACTAGCATCCCGATTCAGAGACGCCCTCAAACTTTAATGAGTAACACATCGGTTCATTCAGTATTCAATTGAACATCTACCTAATTTATGTTCGTTTATGTATCGCCTATTACTATCATTCTGTTGACAAACTTGACTGGTCAGAATCTAGGACGGTTTTGCCTTGAAATTTTAGACACGCATCTGGAGAGAGTTAGTAAGGAACATCAAGGAACAATATTGGTGCTAAACGTATCAATGATTCCCTTTTCAAGAAAAGAAAATAGCATTCCATCTTATTCCTAACTTTAACAGTGTCGCACCTAGTAAACATCACCTTACTTTCTTTTCAGTGATTAATTAAATCCTATTAGTTGCTAGAGGAGATTTCTATACAAACAAGATCAGGACTGGAAAAAATTCCTTCGCAAATTTTAGCCATCCGACTGCTTTTGTATCTAGAAGAGCATTAAACACAGATGTCTCTTTGCGTTTCTCGAAACGCCTGACAGTTCACCTTTAAACGATCCAGCGTTGCAGTGCCTTCCACAATAAAATAAAACGACATGAGCACTACAGAATGAGAACGAAAACCAAATTCAGATAGAGGCGTTAGTGAACGTCACATTCAAAAAGAACTTTCGAGAGATTCAATACGTTTCTTATGCCTAAGAATAAAATTAACTTGCAATGTCATTAACTGAAATGAAATTCCATTTCCATTATATTATGTCCTTGTAAAATAAATAGATTCTGGGACAATTTAACGCTATAACTAATTCGACTTATTCAAAACAAAAAGGAAGTAGCATTGGGACGACAATTTCTTTTGAAGAAGGATAAATCCTTTTGTTGAGATGTTTGAACCAATTTGAAACTCCCCAACGTAGTAAATAGGAAAGTACTGTAATCATAAGTAAATATGTATTTTTCTGTTCCCTTTCATACGTAGATAATCATTTTCTACTTCTATATTTCCGAGTCTTTTTTCAATATCTTCCCTAATTGAAAGAAGATTCGCAAGAAGTAAAAATAAAAAATGTCTCGAGAATATTGAAATACGTAATGCTGCACTAAAATAGAATATGATCGCTTCCTCTTTCTTCTGAAATCTTCCCTACATTTACAATCAGAGAAGTTGGTAGCCCTGAACAAGATCGATGCGACAGAGCGCAGAATGAAAGAGGGGTGGGAACCCGCGTAGAGGGCGAAAGCCTGGGAAGTCGAGAAGAACTTCGTCATAGTAAAGGGAGACAGATTGTTACACGACGTGCTGCTTGCTGGAGACACGCGCCTTAGAAAGAATAAAAAATGAAGCATATCACTCCTGCTGACGTAACAACAGTGCACGCCAACGAGACCCGCGCGCCGTGCTTATGGCTCGCCTATAGCTTCCATTTCGAACCGACCTTTCGATTCGGCCCTCCCGTGTCATTATGCGGGGCGCAGAAAGCGACGGCGTTGAGTGCTGGATCCAGGCGCGTCCTTCAAAGAGAAACGCGAAGGCCAGCGCTGGCTTACTGATTACGCGCCTCGTTTGCAGTGAGTAACACATCTTATTGTGAAAAATGTTGTCAAACTTAAGAAGGAAACTGAGAAAATTATTGTTTCTATGTTTATAAATGTTCACCACATGTATCAGAAAATGTTATTCTATAATTAATTGGAATCTTTTTACAAATTAGGATGGCAAATTTAAGACAATGTATGTGAAGGACGTATGGAAAGGAAAATATAGAGAAAAATATTTCTAGAATAAATATTTAGTTCAATTAATAAGAATTCCTATTCTGCGTTGATGGCGAACTTTCCATATGTTTTGTGCCAATAGCGTTTTCTTTTCAGAATATTTTTAGTGATACTGAAATAACTTCCATATTTCCATATAATAACATATATAATGAAAAAGGGTTAAACATGGTAACGTTACATAAATTTTCTAGTTGCACATAACAATTAAGGTAAGCGGTATTATTTTACTTGTCTGAATAAGATGTCACGAAAAATTAATTTATGAATACAAATTATATTGGGAACGTAGTATATAGTAAGATATTCTTAAGACAGATTTACGAATGAACATAATATTTAAATAAAAGTATAATCAGATACTAGTGCAAAACAGATAAAATCGAAACTCATGGCAGTAGAATGTCATGCGCCGCTGTGGCATGCCACCTGTTTATCAGCGCAAGGAGAGTCGTGGAAGGTTATGTATTAACCATTCTCAGTTTTTCTATACCTATGGCACTGTCAAAACCTGCAGCAGCGATTTGATCAAATTTATAAAAATGCTTGATCCTACGAACAAGAGGAAACGTGCAGTAAAATAAAAGGAAAATTTTATTAAAAACAAATAAAGAGTGTACGTAGTTAAATTTCTTTGTGTAACCATCGCCTAATCGTATCTTACGTTGAAGTTACTGAGCCGCTTTCACTAACTTTTGTGGCGAGGTGGTCAACAGTGTGGAAGGGAGATTTCATTGTTCCACCAAGACTTCTTACCTTGACATCATTACTCTACTCCAGGCATGTCAAGGTCGCGGGCAAGGTAACTAGTTTACTAGAGTTAGCGGGCACTGCATACAGGGCTACTGCCGCGAAATTTAATAGAGCTTTACAATTCTTGAGGATGGTGGTACGTCACCGGATACCTGGTCCATTACATTTGTTTGGCGTAGTCAGTTCACAGTTTTTACTCCAAATTTAGAGATATTGTTTCCCATTTCCTCTATTAAAGCGTAAAGAAATAATCCATTATTTTGTATGTATTTTGGTTAAAAATGCATACTTATTATACTCACTACCTTGTAACTAGGATGTTGTTTATTAAGTCAATAACGAAATATTGTACTATTCAGACTTACTGACGATTTATTTAGTGTACATTGTCTAAATGACTTCTAACATGTACATGATGAAGCAATGGATAATGAAGAAATGTACATTGACTTCTAACATTTTTGTTCCAACACATTGGTTGCCCAGTTTAAGTATTTAAATAAAAATAATAAATATTAAATAGTAAAAATTAATAAAATAGCAAGAATCGAACCACTGAAAATTGACAACTTAAAAAAATTGAAACTTCATATTGAGGCAATACTCATAAAAGATTATTGCTGTGTTATATATTGTATGTTACCGAAAAAGGAATCGGCCAGTTGCGTAAAAATCAGTAATATGGGAAATACTTTTTAGCAAAGCGAAAGCTATTATTTTATTGACAATAAAATCAGGTGAGTTAATACAATTTAAAAACTACGTAACATCCAATGATTCATGGAAAAATTACACAAGTTTAGGAACCCAGAGGATCAGTGTGAAAAGTAACGTTATTGAAACAACTTTTAAAGAGATTACGACAAAATGAAAATGTTCGAGATTGATTTAATGAATTTGTAAATATTGCCAACCGTGTAAAACAAATAGGTGTAAATATAAATTAATAAACACTATTCTTAGTGTCGGTAAGTCTACCAAAATAGAACGAATTTTTTGCCGTAGTAATAGAAAGTTTGGGCGAATTACCTTATCTTAAGAAAGTAAAATAAAAAGAACAAGAGATTTACGAGGTAAAAAAGGAAAATGAAAGTGACACTTACGATAATGTCATAATTGTCAAAAGTTCATCTGAATTTCACAAAAGAAATACTCGGAATTTTAATTCACATAATTTTGATTACAATACGGAGAAAAGATACAAACAGAAATCTGGTCTACACAGGGTAATGAAAACTCTTCAAAAGAGAGGTCATTATAATTTAAAGACGATAAAATGTATTAAATGTGGAAAAAGTTACCGCAAAGCTGTACGTAAAATGTGAAACTAGAAGCCAAAATACACACAACGCAATGTTTATGCCAAAAACGACTTTCTGTCAACGAAGAGTCGATATTGTACTAAAAGCGAAAGACGCCGGGAGCGCTAATCTCGAAGACAGTTGTGTTCATGGTAAGGAACAGAAACTAGCTCATTAATGATAGCGAAGATCGGAAAGACGAGAGCAATTTCCTGTAGCGCTCTTTTTTATTAAAAAACATTTTCGGGTTTTACAAAATTCATTTCATAATCTACATTTGTAATGTTGGCTTAATATCAAGTTAATGCCAATAACTTAATTCTAAAAATCACATTTTGGGGGAAGAACCCTTTACAGGGAGACATTAGAGGAGTTACAATTCGGAAAACTTTGTAAGGAAGCCATAGAAGAGAAATCTATTTTTAATACGGATAACATGAATGAGATTTCTGTCTAACCAGAGGGGACGTATTCTGATGATTTGAGGTAAGCTATGGTACAACTGTGTGAAGAGATACGTGATGTGATTTTCTATAGTTTCGATTTGGAAGTGCTGTGTGGCTTTTTTTGGAAATAAACTATGGTGCATTTGTAACTTTGCGGAAGCGCCCTAAAGGGCTTCAGCGAAATGGATAAGCTTATTCTGCACGGTGTCAAATTCACATTCATTCTAAGTGGCGCCCCTGCTCGCCGTGTCACAAGCAAGGACGCACAGGTCGTAGAACTTCTCGACCGGAGGACGCTCTAATACATTTTACGGGGTTGTTACTAGTTTGGTAAAATATCCACAACAGTGATTTCTCAAAATAATTAAGCAATAACCAAAATAATAAGAACAAAAATATAAAATTGCGGAAAAATCAAATTAGGCACCTTTTTAAATTTTATTTCTGCCTTTCAAGGGTGTTGATTATTAGATTTCTATAATATTATATGATAAAACAATCCTTAGGTCTAAGTGTCAATAACTTCGATATAAGAATGTTAGATTAATAAGAAAAATGTGCTTGGCAAGCAATAGTCAGTACTGTTGTGTGTGTGTGTGTGTGTGTGTGTGTGTGTGTGACAGGGAGAAAGAGAGAGCGAGATATATTTTCAGATAGTTAGGGACACTTGAAAATGTCCTTAGGGTAGCATGAGTGGATTCTGTGTGGATGCCTGTATGTCTTACATAGATAAGTTGCTGTAGCTGGGGATTCTGGTAGTGAATCATAAAGGTTTTTTGAAATTTTGGGAATATAATCTTGAATGGGTTATATTTGTAATTCTCTATGTAGTTGTTCATTGCTTATGAACCACGGAGCTTTGGTAATTTTTCTGAGGCGCTTATTTTGTATAACTTGGAGTTTATTTATGTGACTCTGGGTTGCTTTTATCCAAACGGGACTCGCATAGGTTAGTGAAGGTCTGATTAATAAGGAATTGATTTGTAAACTATTTTACCGCATTCAATGCTAAGTGTAGATTTATAATTTTTTAGTATGTTTGTTTATTGTGTTTGTGATACGTGCTTTTCAGGTTCATTTTGTGTCCATTGTGAGTCCTAGGTAATTAACTGGTGTTTGGATTGGCAGCAGTGGTATGAGTGTTTTGAATGAGTAAAGGGGAAGGTAACACTAGGGAACAAGATTTTTACCTCCAGGAAGGTAAAATGCGCAACATACTCAATTTTAAACGACGATTATGACTATCACAATAAAAACATCACATCACGTCACTGTTTTTAAATATACCATATCTTTATACCACACCATACCATATTTTGCTATTAATACAAATAAATTTAAATGTACTTGTAAGATATGTGGAACCAATAAGCATAAAATCTATTTAAAAATAAAATATTTGTTCAGTTCATCGGTGCCACTTTCATGAGATGTCAACAAAATTACGCTTTCGAGGCTGTATTCGAAGATTGCCGTCTTCATTCTCGCGTCTGGTAGTCGCGCTCCTTTACGAGTAGGTTTTAGCGATCTTAATGGAAGTTTTGAAAAGAAACCACGTGCACCCTCATATTTCCTAATACTCATCAGTCACCGAAAGGAATTATTTTAGCCTCATACCTTTTCGCAAGTATACAAGTATCCAACTGTTGGGGTGGCACATTCTGAGTCTGTCGATGTCATGAACTCCACAGGCAGTGCGCTTGAAATTCGTCTGGTTTGCGGGTGCCTCAAACACATTACAGTTCTGTGTTGCGCCACATGATTTGTACACTTCAATCGGTTCGATAAATGCAAATCGTTACTTCATATGGAAGATTTAGACCCAAATTTCAAAGGAAAAAATATATAAAATTACAAAACTTACGTATTCTTTATTCTTTGGCTGTCGTGTTTGTAATCAAGACTAACCATGGTCTGCTCACCAGTATTGTTTCCCCTGTACAACGAACCTTATTGTGGTTGTGTGGAAACTTCAAATCATTGTCATTCTCTCTACTAATGTTGTGGAGAACACTACAAACCACTTTAATGTCTGCATATTACTGCACGAATATGCGTATTCCATTTTTAACTTGTATATGAATATGCCTCATATGAAGCATCCTCATAAAATTTTGTAATAATATAACCGGAGTTACAATACGGAAATTAGTATAGGATTTTGTTTATTTCAAAGACTAAACATCTTAACATCTTTTGAACCTTGCGTGATAAAAACTTTTTATAATGTTTTTCGAAATCAGCGTGATCGTCCCTTCAAAATCTCCTACTTTTATCTTGGAGGTATGAAAAAAATTATTTGTGAAAATTATATAGTGTAATTTTGTTTTTCGAAGGGTGAAAATCTTCGCTTCGATTCGAATGATTTAGAAGCGTTAAATTTGATTCTTCATTTTTCAGTTCATTTCGAAAATTTAAGTAATTTTGTAGTTGGTCAAGTGCGCATATGATACCGTTATGGGATGTGAACATTGAAATTAGACAGTAACAGGCTCTTAATGCTTGAATAGGCAATTATCTCAAATGTAGGCATTTATAGGCATTATAAAACCATCGCAAAAGCCATCTCTTAGGTGAACATGGATACAAACATTACAAAGTAATGTTTGAGAAGGATAAACCAAATCTATTGAAAAGAATAATGATACTAATTTTGAAGCTCGAAGAAGGGATAATTTATTTGAAATCGAACCGATATTAAAAACAGGTAAAAAAAGTTTCATACAAGAGGAATCAAGATTTCTGATGTGACATCGTAGAATGGGACCTTTAAATGTTAACAATCTGAAAAAAGCCGCAATAGAAATATTTCATACAGTAAAATTAGGTAATGAAACAGATGTACCGGCTTGTAACGTAAATATAAATGGTAAGATGCATCAAAACCATATAGGAAAATTAGTTGAACAGAAATTCTTGAAATCATTCACACTGATGTAGATGATTGATTAGTTCATGTTTCCGGGCGCGTCAACTGGTCATGGCTATGGTCATTAATCCAGTTAGCCCAACCGCTATGACCATTAATCCCGTAAGTGTAGGTCACATGTTTTGTCACGTGAGTTGGCAGTGTTCTTCCCCTGGAGGATGGTGAGATCCGGCGCCGACTTACTCATCGGCTTGCGAGATTTTCCCCATCCAGATTTGTATATTGTGATATTAATTATCTGTGGAATAAATTTAATTGTATTAGTATATCTCCTTGGTGTTACAATTTTCACAAACACCAGTGTATTTTGTCATGTTTTTTTTATAAAATAAGACGGTGTGAAATAAAACATACCAAGAAGAAATATAAAGTTTTCCAAACATTTAGAAATTGTTAATGTGATCCAGAATATATAACTGAAAAATAAATTTTATATTTTCAAAGTGATAATGGCAAACAGTACACAAATTGTGATAATTTTCTTCATACGAATGGAACTTGTCGAAAGTTGAGTGTATTTTATGTTCCTCAGCAAAACAGTATCATTGAAAGGACGATCTTGAATTTGATGGAAACTGAAAGATGTTTACTCAAATATGCTAAACCCACGAAGAAATTTTTGAGGTGAGGCAATATTGGCAGCCTGCTATATTCCTTATAGATGTCCATCAAGGAATATAAATGGAGAACTCCTTATCAGAAATGGACAGCGAGAAAGTTGACGTTAGCATATTTAGATATATTTGGAGAGACATGCTACGCTCTCATACAAGGCTACCAACGAGGCACAAATGAAAATGCAAAGAAGTGCATTTTTGTGAGTTACATAGAAACGGCAAAATCTTATCCTTTATGGTCAGTAGAGGGGGAAAATCGATACGTAAATTTTACGTACAAAATGTACTTCAATGAAAATAATGAAATGTCAAATTCTGAATTGGCTAAAAACTATTATCAATATCTTTCATTTGATAATAATGTTTCTAATTTTCTAAGAAAAACAATTTCAAACATTCATGAAGATCCGGAAATTACACGCGAAAATACTAAATAAACAAGGAATGTTTCTAACTAACCGTAGGAAAAACAAAGCAATGAAAAAATTGGGGCACGAATTTGTGATGAAAATTCTAATCCTAAAAAGAATGCGATGAAAATAACAAATCTGAAAATATTAAAAATGAAGAAGACGGATAATACATGAAGACGACAGATAATACTTTTAATGTAAATATAAAAGATTTAACCGAATCAAGGTTAAGCTACAGATACAAGGTTATGACAGGGTAAGATATCACTGAGTGGAAGAAAGCATTAAAAATGAATTTCCATCTTTATTGAAAAATGATACTTGGACGATGACAAAATGAATTTCGCAGAAAAAATTCAAAGTAATACTAAAAGAAAAATTTAAGGCAGATGGCATGTTGGTCAGAAGAAAGATTAGAATAGGTACAAAAGGATACATTCAAGAATATGGAGTAGATTATTTGGAAACATTATCACTAGTGGCAAGATTGTCAACGATTAGAACTTTAATCACAATAGCTGTCAATATAAGGATGATATAGATAATTTGACGTAGAAACAGTGTATGTAAATGGAGAATTAGATGAAATTTACGAGTATCTGCCAGAAAATACTTAGAAAATTACGTAAAAAAGAAGACAGGAAGATAAGTACAGTGACAAAAGGTATGATTGATTATTTAAGAGACGATAAGTATACATACAAGTTAAGAACAGCATGTACTGAAACAAAGAAGACAGTGGAATACAACTTTTCATAAAAGTTTAACGGATGTAGGAATGGTTCAGTCAAAATATTCTTCAGGTTTGCATACCAAAAATTATAAAATTGTGCTATTAATAACATTTGTTGTATTCGTATATGATATTATTCTAGCTTGTGATGGTGAAAAGATGCTGTTAGAAACGAAATATATACTCCAACAGTGTTTCAATAAAAGACAAAGGAAACTTGCATTACTACTTGGGTATTGAAATTGAAAGAGACATGCAGTATAAAAACTTCAAGTTGTGTCAACACTAATATATTCGTCAGATTCTTAAAAAAATCAGATTGAAGATTGTAAGCTATTAAGTGCACACTTGGATGAGAGTATAAGATTGAACATAGTAACGGACGTAAAACAATACGTAGCAAAAAAGTTCCTACACAGAAAATTAGTGGGTTCACTTGGGTATTTTGATCGTACCGAACAGATGTAGCGTATGAAGTTATCTATCTTAGCGATTTAATAACGGTTACACAATTGAACATTGGAAATTTGCAAAGTGGGTTCTCAGATATCTAAAAGGAACTGTCGAAATAAAATTAAATTACCTCCGAAATGGAAATAATGATGTGTGATTCTGAGACACATTGGAGAGGAAACATGATTGATTGGAAATCTTTTTTGGCTTTGTTTTAATGTTAGCAGGTGAAGATATAAAATAGCACTTCAGATAACAAAAACAAACATACCAGAATATACATACTGCTGCAAGAATATACAATGATGAGACAAAGAAAATCATTTAAAACTGTGAACATTTGCGAATGTTATTACTGAACAAAGAAACAAAACAAAAAGACACGGGAATGTATGAAATCCCTCTGTCGATGTCGGTTTAGTTAATAGAGAAATATTAATTCAATTTGAATGATCCCTTATTTAATATTCAGTAGAAAATAATACATAGTACTACAAATAAAATAAAGTGTGTAATAATGTAATAATTTTATTTTAAAAATTCAAATACAGAAAATAAATGTTCCTTAAAAAATAAAATTAATGAAAACAGACCGAAATGTAGTGTTTTGTGGCTACGTCCAATCAATTTGGAGTAGCCAGCTTGGGCGCTCTCGACACGATTTGTTTCACAAGATCGCCGCTAGATGGCTCTTCCTATCTCGGCGCGCCGACAGGGCGCGCTTCCACATCCACGATCCTTCACAGGCTCTCCAGCTCTTTTCCCTCCAGCTCTAGCGTCTCGTCGCACTCCTCCACCGATTCTCACTACTGTCACTTTCTCTATTCTCCTGCCGAATCATACCGTCTACAGGAACGCCGAACATCTGCGATGTCTTTTGTTTTCTGATCAAACAGCCTGGCTTTATTTTGAAATGTCTACCACGGATCTTGTTCCACTACACAAAAAGAACGTTTTAATGCAGAGCAGAACAGTTGATCAGGGTGTATCTCCCAAGAAAAAAATCGAAAAAAAACCCAACAAAAAACAGTTTATTTATGTTAGTATCTTTATGAATGGTTTTCTGCAAAACTAAATGTTTGTCGGCAAGTCTGTAGTCAGAGAATGAATCGAAATGACATGATCTATGAATGAAAATTAGGTTGTGTATACAATTGGGTAAAAACATAACAAATTATTGAAGTAATATCATTGAAGATAATATTTCTTAATTGACGTTTCCAAGACATAATATATAGGCAATACCTAATTCACTTGATTTTATTAATTTATTTAATATAGTTAACTAGAAAATAATAAAGTCAGTTCAATACATTGCTTCAATAACTTCTGAAGAACATTTTTAGTATGTATCCACATTTTGTTTTAAGAATTAGTTTTCCAGGTGTATTCCAAATTTCCAGGTTATAATTTCAGGTAAGAAAAATTACTTACACAAATTTTACGAATTTTTTTAAGGGCAGTATTGACAAAAATTGATATAAATGCTGACATTTTTCATGTGATAACAAAAACACATTGTAGAACAAAAACAAATTATTTTTAAAACTTCATCATTACACCACAAAGAGAGAAATATTTTTTTAGAATTTAAAGAATAAATTTCACTACAGTTATCCACTATATTGTTCCTAACAATTTCCTAAAATTTGACAGATTAAACATCTTATTCATGTAAATTTCTGTGTGATATCAAATGATTTTGCGAATACTCAACTCATACCCACTATAATGCAAAAGGATGCTTTGATTCAACTGCACTTTTATTTGAAAATCTTTTACATACTGATGAGTTTTTAATTTAGGAAGATTAAAAATTCAGGAAAAGAGGTATTTTGGAAAGCTTTTAGAATGTTGATTTTTGGAATTACAATGGCATTTCTTTTTCCCTTATGCATGTTAGTAATGCAAATTGTGTTAAATAATTAAATATTTCCCTAGTTTGTAGAAAACATTTAAGTCATAGAAAGAAAATTGATTTCATTTTTCTTGGGCATTAATTTGGGCAATGTAAAAACTTATTTGATCTCACTCCTCAAAACAGGAAAAGATATTAAAAATTCTGAAGACACTCAAATTTCAACTCATTAAATAATATTGGCAAGTGTCTCCATATGCATAAATTTTGAAATGTAAAGAAAAAAAATGTATTTTGCATTTGTAGTAATTTTGGCATGAAACTGTGTGTTAAGAGATGTTGCAAAAGTCAAATCTGACATCAAATTTGATTATTGAGAGTTGACAACCTGTGAAATTAGTCACATAAAATTTCAAACTTTTAGTTACTACATGTTATTATTATTTTTGTGAGCTTATACCAGAAATTCCACATTTTTTCCAGATTTTAAACAATTATGTTGTGTAATGAAAAAAATTTGGGCTTTGCCAAATTAACAGCCAATGTTGTTTTTCATCATTCAGTCTGCAAATAATAACATGGCAAGATGCAAAAGTCATATTCTATTTTACAAATTCTAAGTATGTTATTGATTCCTATAGTAATAAGGACTACAAACAGAAATACATTTGAGAAACCTTGAAAAATATTTTTCATTATGTTTCTTAAGTTAATAAAGACACAAATGATTTTTATAGATAAATGTATAAATATTGTAATAAATATGTGTTATTTAATTTCATTAATATAATATGAATGGGCACATAAATTGTCAGATGGATTTGAAAAAAAAGAAACAAAATACTTCAGTATGTAAAATGTCAATCATGGTTAATCCAAAAATATTATTCATCAAAATAGAGGCAAGGAATTTTTCTTAACTTTTAATACTCACAGTATAAAAACATTGTTACATTAAATACTATATAAACGAGGTTAAAGTCAGTAGTGACAGAAAAGATAACTACAAGAACATGTGAATAAATACTTAGAATGAAGACATTTGTCTCTGGATATAATACATGGATAATCACATAGAGTGAATTTATGTCACTGGTCCCAATCCATATAGTATATAAGTAGGGAAGGTCCAAGGGAAAAAAGACTGTTGTACCAATTCATATTTATATAACACCAAAGGTTTGCAAGTAGAGATTCTCCTGAGTAGTTTTTGTAACATTTATGTGATTATTATGATAAATGAAAGGAAATGTGTCACTGAGGAAATTGTTTCAACATGTCAATGGCAATTCTGTCGAGCTGAAGACTTCATGAATACAGACCACAAGTTGAAAACTAGTGAAATACGATCTAGGTAGGACATTATGAATGCTGTTAAAGAGTCTTTCAGATCAGAAGAAAACAGCCCATGATGATGAATAAGATAAAAAATGTGCATTTTGTTCTAAGCAAAAGGCATTTAGATTGCTTTAAGATACTTAAAAAGTGTATGGACTAAGTAGAATAAAGTCTGAAGAATGTACAAAGATATTGAAATTTTGAATTCATAGCAACTGGATATTTTGTACTGTACCTATCTCTAGAATAATATCATTAGTTATAGTTGAAAAACTGCATTATATTTTATTAGTATTGGTTATACTGCACCTCTGATAAAGTGAACCAGAAATGTTTGTCCCTGGGGGTTCTCTATAACTGGATTTGCCTGTATCTTATTAATCATCAATATGAAATCATAAGTGGTATATATGAATGTCTTAAAGCTTTCAGATATATTTTAGTGTTAGTTTTGAATTTTACTAACTTGCAATATGAAAATTTAATTTTCAATACAGAATGAATTTGGATAATGCATGAAACATTTTATTTGAAATGCTACATATATTCAGAGGACTCATTTTCTGTTTTCTCAACAAAGAGGTTAGAAAATGGATTTATGAAATCAAGAGCAGAACTATCCAAAATAATGATGAATTTGTGAGATATACTTGTAAATTAGAAAAAATGCTGGCACTGTCTTTACATATATGTTTAAGCTGACGAGCTGCTGTTGCTGTCTTTGTTATTAGTTTCACAATGTGCAAGAAAGACTACAAACTATAAGACTATGCCAGCTTTTCTCCTACATTGCCTAAATGTACTTTCCTTCAACTCAGAATTCATACTGATTCATGATTTCATCATCTGCTTTCATGATAAGAAAAACAAAAATAAAAAACTACATCTTCACCGTTCCTTTATTTCATTAACATGTAGCTCTTGTAAAATATATTTTATGGTTTTCATGATATATAATGATTTTAATGTTTCTGTCAATGAATTTGATAAATGATGATTGATTATTAAACAGTCTAAACTCTTTATTATCAGAAAATAGAAAGAAATATGTTTAAAAATACCTACTTAATAATTATTTAATTTTAAGTACTCGAACTATTTGTAACGTATCACATTATAATACACACATACAACAGTAAATTTCATTCTTTGTGCAGAGAATATCATATTAATAAAAAGTTCATATAAAAACCACTAACAATTTCTTTCAATCTAAATTACAGTTTCTTTATCATTTAAACAGAAGATTTACTTAATGAAATTGATCATAAGTAAACCATAATATGAGATGCAAGTTTTGATATAGGCCCTAACTCTTATTTGCTACAAAGAGAATATATATTCAAACTCCTTTTAGGCACTATACTAGAATTTCAAAGAATGTGTACCACAAATTAAATTAAAACATGTAGAACACACTTCAAATTATAATTTTGTAATATCAAATGCATTTTTAATTTTTAAAGTCATTTCTTTTTTCTTCACAATGCCTTTGGTAGAAAAAGAAATAGTACATTGTTCACTCCTAATGATTTAAAAAAAAATGTTTCTCTTTGCTTGTGAATAGAAAGGCAATACACATTTATATGTTAACACTAAAAGTGTGAGAATATGAATACATGTAATTAAGTAATTCTAAATTCAAATACTGCAATATCTATACAACAGCTATTGTAAAATAATATATTGCTAGATCAAATTGACTTAACATGTGTAATTGTTTTAAACAATTCTCATGAACAAATAAATATTCTGATGATAATAGTTGTGATGATGGAATGTCAATTCAAAAGTTTTAATCAAAAAACAACAAAACCCTTATGTTATATGATTCAATGCATTGTTCTCAATCCATACAAAAAATGTAATGAAATAAACAAGAGTCATTTTTGAGAAAATCTAGTTTATATATTTTTGGAAATTTTACACCATTTAGTACAAAATTAACAAAAAACTATTACCAATAAAAAATAACTGTTCATGAAATGATTTTAAAAAATGATATTGGCAAACATTTTGAATTAAGAAAAAATCAATAATGTAGGGGTAGGAATTGATCCAAAGAAAGTTCAATTTCTGCAATTTTAAAAAACTTAAAGATTTTAATAAAAACTGGATATTTATAAATTTATAAACTCATTTTGATTTATTTGAGCAAGAAATTTAAAGAAATAATCTGAAACCAGATATTCTTATAAAGTACCCCGAAAATTAAAAAACATATCTATTTCAAATTTGCAGGGCTTTAAGTTAAATAACATTAATCAGAGAGTATTACATTTTGGAAAAATCCTGCCTTCAGTTTAGACTCTGGTGTTTTCTACACAGCTAAGTTATTTCACCACTTCATTACTTATTATATCTTCAGAATCCATTTTCAGAATATCATCATCATCATCATGAACTGACCATAAATTAGGCTTTACAACCTCTTTCTTTTGGTTTCTTGTAGTAATCTTGGTAGATTATTAATCTTTCATGTTTTCCTGCTGTTGCCACCTCTTTAATGGTCTCTCTCTATCTCTGATCCCTCTTGGTTTGTACTTCCAGATTAATTTTGGCAATCTGTTGTTGTTCATTCTCTGTAAATGATCTATCCATCTCCTTTTGAGACTGATTTATTTCTTCAATTAAACCTTTGGTTTTCAATTTCTTTCTAATGTGTTTATTTCTCAGTCTGCCTCTTCTTGTGATTCCCATGAGGTGTCTTAGGAATCTCAAGTGTGATGCCTGTAGATTTTGCTTGCCTGTCTCTTTCATCATTATATTTATATCAATACAAATATATCATTAAATTATCATGTTACCACCAGAAGATTCCTATCAACTCAAAAGGAAAATAATTTAAATTAAAATGCGTTTCCATTGCGAAAGTTATGGTTGAATAAATGTAAAAAAAATATACATGATGAATTATACAAGCTCCTCATTTTGTTAAAAATTATGTTAAGTGAGCAGTAGATTGTAGCTTTAAGCATGAAATCTTACACAGTAAATTTGGTGACTTCCATGGAAATATTGTTTATAATCTCTTCCCAATTCGACATAAAAATTTGTATTAAAAATAAAAGTGTAAATTTTATTTGCACTTTTATTAATAAAATACATTTTTTAAAAGAAAGTAAAACTGACTTAATTTATTTTTTTATTTCAACAGGTTTGTACATTTATAAGTCAGTTTTGTAATTGAAAATAATATTTTATTTTTAACTTTTCAGTGGCTTTGTGAAAAAATCAGTAAGTAATGTCCCTCCTTGTAATATGTCTCTTTACCTTCAAGAATCGAGGCATTGTACTCTTTTGTGTCACATTAGAAAATTCAAAAGTTTTAATGAAAATATCACTTTCAATATGGTTCAATAATTAGATAGTTTCAGGAAATGCTATTGATACAATTTAATTCTAATATAACTCACTTTATAATCACAGGTTATTTCAATTAACGGTATTGCATTGTAGTAGCGTCTTACCTTGATAATAATTTTAAATGAAAAAATGTAAAATTCTAGTATTATATAATTATTTTTAAAATTAACATTTGTGATTTTTGAAGAGAACATTCAAATTATACAATTTCAAATCAAAATTTTCAGATGGTGTCATCTTGAGATGGACTTTCTCCTGCCACTTCCTAGCTTCTGTATTAAACTGCACAAGGAAATGTAGTATCTGAGATTTAATTTTAGAATATTTAAATTATAAATATTTTTCTAGTAATATCGTAGACATATCTATACACTTTCATATTCATTTTACTGGTACAAATTTCATTATGCCTGAAAAGTTTAAACTATAATGTCTCTCTAAACAAGACAAGTTATCATCTACAAATCTGATAAAATATCTTTAGAAAACTCGCCTGAGCATTTTGGGCCTATGTTGAAGATATTTTAAATATCTTTTATAGTAACAAAACAACAGAATATAATTTATTACCAATAAAATTGTATTAATAATTTCATTATCATATACATATGAAATGTACATCAGTGTCTCATAATTACTGAGAAACAAGTTTCGGAGTATGTGATTGAAAAATTGTAAAATAACATTGATGTTATTCATAAAATAATACTATATTCCCCTTGGAAAAGGCATGAAGTAAAGATAAAAGATTGAAATAAAATAAATAACAGATATTTTTGATGCAATGTAAATATTGATGATTTATTTTGTGAAACAATATTGTTACATCCAACCTCTGGTTTGAATCTCATAACCCTATTAGCAAAACAAAAGCACTATTAATATTCTATGTTTTGTACACTAGCTTTTGAACATCTGTTTATTAAATAGATTTTCAAGTTAAATATTTGATTTGTACTCTCGAAAATTAAAACTATTAGAGACATTCTTAAACAATTGCTTCCTCCTTTTCTTTTTCCCCTTTATATCTCTTCTTTATATAATTACTAATTGAAGTAATTAAAATATAAAACAAATAGTAATTCAATTTTCTGTAGCACTTTTGTTTGTTAATAAAGTGGTTATTGGATAATTTATTATTAATCTGTAACTATTCTAAAACATACAAGATGTTCGTCAATTTTTTTAATACTATTCATTAATTGTTAGAGTTTATTAAAAGGAAGACACTTGTATGAACTGAATTTTGTACACCTTGGCATAAAAATGGCCGATTTTCATTAAAATCCCTGAATTCTGAAAATAACAAATTCTAATGTCCTGTGCTCCCTATGCTGAAGAGCTTTTTTCAAGTGACCGCTGAAGAATTTAGTAGGCTACAAGTTACACCATTATAATCTTACATAACTGTTATAAGCAATACAAGAAAGTAAATGCTCATGGCACTAAAATTCAGGGCTCCCATGATTGAATTTGTCAAAATTGAGATATTCATTCTAGGTCTGTTTCTAAACAATGACTTGCATACAACAAACAGTAGTAGTATATAATGTCTAACAAAAAGCATAAGAAGTTATAAGTTTTGGATAAATCGTTTAAGCGATTTACCAATTGCAAAAGGTTTATTATTTCTGAAATGTTAATTTTTTTCATATACCTAAATGTCACATTTTTAATGAACAAAGTTGCATAGTATATTGCAGCATAATACTAAGGTTCTAATTTGAAAAAAAATGAAATCTATGAAACATTTGGATCCACATGCCCTTTCATCGAATATGAAAAGTGCCTTCAAATTTCGAGCCTCTGTGCTATTCGAGTAGAATTGACTCCTTCCGTATATATGTTTATAAACTGTCGGCTTTTTAAATATTTATTTTAGAAAATTGTATTAATTATTATCATTGACAGAAATATTCCCTACATTAAACTTTAAAAGTCTTTGGGAAAAAATCCAGAATTTTCATAAAGACTAAAAAATTATTCGTAATTTATCGCGTAGTGGAGGAACGTTTTAGTACCTAAGTTAATCAGAATTTGATGTAATTAAACGTATTAATTACAATATATGCAGTTTTGTTTAAAAATATAAATAAATATTACACTTGTTAATGTATTTTTTTAAAAAGGTTTGTAGTTTCTTGTGCTGAATTCAAATTTTGATGGCTGAATTTCAATGTCATGGCATGTGTTCAAAATATTACATGTGCTTTCCCCAATGATTTTAATGTTAGCATTTTTCATCAAACGTATTTTCAATATGTTTTGCTTGCCAAGTTTTAATGAATGTTTGATGCCATTTCTTGTTATTCATTTAGCACATATGACTTGATAAACCTGGTGACACAAGTGAACAGTTGATTTGGTAAGCTACGTCATATTATATCATATTTTAGCTTAGCTTTTAAACAAATAAAATCTTGAAAATCCACAAAATATTATTGGTTCATACATATTACGATGCTGGGTTTGTTCAACATATTCAGGCACTGCATGTAAATGTAACTTACATTTGTGAGAGCTATGTCATTTTTATTCAGTTGTTTTCATTGTTGCAAAAATGTAGAAAATCCACAAGTGAAACACCTGAGAATGACAGAAAAATGTTTAGATGTTTAGACATTTGAACTGTGAATTACGAAGATGGTGTTACCTGTATGTGGCCACTATTGACTTGAAATAACCATCTAACTTTTCTCACTTCAAAGCAGAAATCCACTTTTGTCCTCTTTGTTCCAAGTGTGCTATAACTTTACTTTCCAGATTTCTGGGAACAATAGGGAATCTAAAAGATATTACTCTGCCTCTCCTGCCCCCTTTTGCCCTAGTCCAGTATCGCACACAGCTTGGTTATCATGAAAGTACAACTTTATTATAGAGAATAAACAAGATCTCACTCCAAGAAGGGTACCTACCCAAAACACAAATGTATTTAAATTTGGCATTCCTGTAAATTAACCATGTCTGTCACAATACATTTGTAAACTAGGAACTGACAAAGCCTACTGTCTCTATCCACTTCACTACATGTATTTTCACATAGAAACTACCAATTAATTTTACATACCTTAAAAATATTTAAAATTCATTAACACTATACTATTTGAGTGCAACTCTCTTCTCTGAATTAAAAACTTTTCGCAGGTCAGTATAGTTTTGTTTCCTCTACATTATTATGAATCTTATTTTAAGGGTTCTTTGAAAAGCAGTGTTTCATTTTCAAGAGAGCTTATTCACTTTTAAACACCGCAGACTGTTTTGAAAGCATTCATGATTAAGAACATGATTATGAACTGTAAGGTGCTGTGGATATTATTATTATATATATTGTGATAAGTCAAAGAAACTGTATTTATACTACATAAACTAAGCGTTTTCAACATTTTTGTGAACCAAGTTTCTATGACACTTAAAAAAAAACAAAAGGGCGAGGCCTCGAAAAGCACGAAGCCCCTTAGCACGTGCTACGTCTGCATCTATGTTAAACCGACCCTGTATTCTTGAAATGAATCCTGGCACCACAGGACATCATAACTTTTAAAAAACATTCTAAATGTTTCATTTCTTTTCCCTTCGATAAAACGTTACACCAAAAGGGGGCATATTGAAATTTCCACAAAACGAACTGAAATTTCTCTCGAAAGGAATGTACATGACAAAGAAAAAAATCATCAATCATCTATAAAGACAAAAGTCTCTCAACACCTTTTAGGGCGTTTGTTTTCATGGATTATTGATAAGCATGGAAGTTGTCTTTGTCAACATTTTTCTGTCTTAATCCAGAATACACTTACAACAATTTATACAGAACATCTCATGAAATATTGCGGACCAGTTGCAATCCGGTCTGCATAAACCTGTTACAAATCGTAGGTTGTAAACGTTCAGTAAACCATTACCACGAAAAGAAACTTTCCCAGACATTTTCTGTTTCGCAACAAAGGACAGAAACACAGTTTCAACGAATTGCATTGCAAGAGCAAAACGATTCTCCAGACAGGAGTTTAAAACAAAACCTATGTTACGTTTATTTGCACACGCCAACTTCAATTGCGAATTTCCCAGGGCAAAGCAGTGAGCGACGGCGAAGTGAAGGGGTGTATGTGAAGTGAGGAGGCAGGGTTAGCAGCAGGCGGCAGAAGGGCGATTCCCTTGGTGGGGAGTGTGGAGAGGGGTTGGGGTCAGGTTCTCGCCTCCACGTGTCTCGACCCCTCCCCCTGACGGTTCTTCGAGCACCCGACGCTCCGGGCCCAAGAGTTCGTCGGTCGTCGCTTTCCTGCTGAATTGGCTGCGCGTCTCTCTCTTAAGACGCTCTGTGACATGTAATCACAAACTTAACCAGTTTGCCGAGTATGCGCTTACATGCCACTTCACGCCAGCCGGCCCCGACGCGACTCGCTTACCGTCTTAGCTCTCAGGGCGGAGGCGAAAGCAACGCGTGGTCAGGAGGATTGGTGGCCCACTGGCAGAAAGTTCTTAGACGGTGTTTTTTTAACGTTTTTCTTTACAAGATCTCAGTTATTTCTCAATATACCATATTCGCACGTCCACTATTAGTTAATACAAGGTAAATCATATCAATATAAATCATATTTATATAAAATAATGTGCATCATGAATTTTTTTATATTGCATTGTTAGCAAAATGAAATGCGAAAACAGCAAGAAACAAAACTAAAATTTACCGAGCTGCAGGACAGGAACATCAATAGATACTGCAACTGTGTTCCTAATGTATACAATGTGTTCTATTTGTCTATCTCTTAGAAAGAGGGAAGAAGTTTTTTATTCGATCCTAAGGAATGGTTGAAATGTTCATTTTTGTGATGACTCATCAACCGATTTTTATTCTTTTTCAGTTCGAATGAAATAATTTTAATTTATCATTGCTCTCGCTGAAAGTTTTAGTAAACGTCACTGATAGTACATTGTGTAGTAAGTGTTCCGTCCACAATAACGCAATTTTTAGTACTTCCAGTATGAATACCTTGGAGGATAAATCTTTACATTTATGAGTACTTTCTTTTACAATTATTCCCAGTGTATCTGCGACAAGGAGATCATGTGTGGTCCGTCTTCTGGTTGCAATCACAAAGGTCTTAATTTTCCTCTCAATTGAAAGAAAATTTTTATCATCCGCGGGTCGGCAATATCTATACACAAATGTAACGTGCCCTTTTTGTTCGTATATTATATTTGGACGATTTGACATGTTATTGCCATCTGCGATAACACACAGCGTGCTGTGATGTAACATCTGTTTCAATTACCTTCTATGGTTCATGTTCCTATGAATTTTCCGGTACTGATCTAACAAGCTCCTCGCTGATAACTCTCCACTTTATTATATCGTTGAGTGTATTCTGTTGGGGTAAGTATTGGGCACTTAGTTATCATATGGCTTAAATATTTTTCTTTTTGACGTCATATAGTATGCTTTTGATGCTATCGTGTATTGAGGGCTTTGTTCTGGGCAGATATAAGGTTTACAGTCTCTCCTTTCAGTTCTGAACTTCACAACCAAAGGGCAAACGCTTCTTTATCGATGTATTCGTTAGAGATGTTCTTATCATATAAGGGGGTTTGACTATTTTATTTCCTCTTCTGTCATGATCTTTCTTATTTCCTGTTTTATTCTAACTAATAGGAGTTCGGAACATCTTAAGTACTGAAACGCTTTCATTCTTTTTTCTACTTCAACATTTCATACTTTTTGGTATTGGACTGGAATTTTTCTTGTGTAATGAGTATTCTACTATTGTTTCTACTATTGATTTCTTATATGCGCTTATTACTTTTTTAGTAACCCCTTTATTGCTTGGGATGTAAAATCTAGTAACATAATCTCTTAGAAGATGAATTCCATTTATTGTTATTAGTTTTCTGTTTCTTCAATCCCCTTGGTGGTTCATTTTGCTTCCAGATGATTATTTCAAATCTGTATTGAGGTGTTGATAGAGCTAGACTGTTAATGGCTTCTCTTTTATATTTTGAATATAATTCTGAGTTCAATATAAACCTTGATCACCGTTAGTACACTTTTCTAATATTACTTTATATTTTACTGTGTTGAAATGCATCAGTTTCGTCCACTCCTAAATATTAGTGTATCACTATTTTCTAATGATTTTGAATTAGTCATTTCCGAAGTCAGCATTTAAACAGTTAGCTGTCTGCCTAGTCTTTCCTACACGTTTCTTTAGCTCATTCATCGAGTACAAATATCAAAATTATGTTATCACTGAATTATTTTACAACACTAAGTGGCTGAATTTGCGGTTCATTATTTTTTGCATACAGCTTGAGAATATCAATGTTCTATAGCAAATGGATAACATTCTTCCCTTTCCTAATTTCATATGCAAGTCTATTTAATAATATGCATAAAAATGCACTAAAATGAGATCATAATGATAAAAAACAAATGAAATGAACAGGATTGTCATAAAGAAACTAACACGTGAGTGAAATTGTTCATAAATTCATGCATTTAACATTTTTCATGAACTGAAAGTTCGTATTAAGACTGTCATATAGATATCGCGAAATTATCAAACTGACATGTCATGAAAATTAAAAAATATAACTGATATGGATTGTTGACTACATATCGCTCATAGACAACTGTTGTGAAAGCTTTGGAGCCCATCGATGTGCTGCAGTACTCTTACTAGGATGAGAAAGATAAGTGCAATATGAAAAAAATCAATAATAAACCGCAGAACATATAGAGTGTGCTTTTTCCTCACACCAATGGTTGCTAACGTTTCGCTTGTCAAAATGTGTTATTTGATTCTATTTGTGAAATTCGATATTTCCAGACTTCATTTTGTTATTTATTTGATTGGTAAACACTCTCGAACGATGAGAGGTAACGTTATGCCGTTCCAAAGTAAAGAAGTACTGTCCAAAGGAAGACATTCTTTGAAATAATTCAATTTCCCTCTCAAAAGTGGATTCATAATAGTTAATTTTCGGTGATGTCATAATTTTAATTGATATATCGTAATCAACATTTTCATTTATGAAACAAATATTACTATACAAATTATAATATTAATTAATTAATTATATTTCAACTATTTAGAGAATAAAAAGACTTAAGAGGCTGAAAACGTTATTAAGAAAACATTCTGAATATGTTTGAAAACTGTTTTTAATTACATCTTGCGCAAGTGAGGTTTTATTGCATTGAATGATTAGCCACATGTCACTTTCCTCTTTGGACTCATCTAAATTGACAAACTACGATGACAGTTTGAGAGGTTTATCAATTTTCGTGTGCGATAACCAATAGCAATCCGATAGTCACAATCCTCATGAGCTCAGACCGTTATTTCCTCCCTTTGAATTCAACCGCACTCTACTATGTCCATTGTATCTTCACCATTTTGATCTTCATTATACCCCAATCAGAAGTTAGATTATTGATTGACTGATTTTCCAGGCACGTCAGTTGATCTAGTCCTGCTAGTGTCGTGAATGCTTTTATCTCGGAAGATGGCAGTGTTCCTTCCCAGATAGTGAGATTGGGCGACGACGTCGGGTCGCGGGGAATTTCCCTTCCTGGCCTCTCCCCCAGCAAGGCACCATCCCATCTCCCGACTGGTCTCGTGACGTGTTTAGTAGTGTAGTGCATATAAGTGTGCGTGTAAGGGGAAAGAATAGGACAAGGATGAGGAAGGAAATATTGCGCGCGGTTCGTGGTCTGTTTATTCGAGTTCTGCTCCAGCATTCACTGATATTGTTCGAAAGCCACGGAAAACTACCTATCAGGGCAACCGGCTAAAAACATTCTCCTCCAAACAGCATCTGAATTCGACCTAGCTATATATTGTCGAAAATCAGCCACCGACGGGACTTGCACTTAAGACCTCCGGTCGGAACTCCTTAAGACGGTCAGACTTGCTGTTGATACTCCGGCCTTGCTGACGTTGAGCGAAAATCAGCCGGTGAAACTCGTTGAAATATATAAATCCCCCAATATTATTCTTCGAAGAAAGCAAACTCGTTTAGAAAGAGTTTATTATTAATGATTGTTTTGTGTTATTATTAAACAATCACAAAACTTCAGTGACAGCACTTATGCTAGGCTCCACTGATATTATATAAATTGGAAAAGACATTCATTGCATTTTCCTGCAATCAATTTGATTACGCCGAAGTGTCATTTTTTGTTGTGGGTTTAAGACTTAAAAACGGATAAAGCTCCATAATTTGAATATAAGTTTTTTTATACATTAAGCAATTACTGTTCTATTTAAATATGTCATTAATGCACAACAGTTGAATAATGTCTACAGAGAATGCATATGTGCATGTGTGAGGTAAGGTTATACACTTTTGCAGAATATGTAATTTTGCAATAATGTTTCGAACGTTACCTGACAAAATATATTATCATAACATAAAAATGAAATATATGTGTGTACACTACGTGTACACACATATATTAAAATAAATCACTCTATGTAAATCACTCATTAAATATCGTGACATCATTTTTTAATGAAATATTTTCTTCAAATTAACTGATAGAATTTTAAATAATGCCATTTACTTTAAAAACTGATTAGTTATCGCGTAATTTTCAATGAAATCGTCACAATAAAAAAGAAACGTAAACAAGAGTTTCTTAAAAGCGGCTCCAAATTTTTTCTTTAATTTATTTTTTTGCTTGAAAGGGAAGTTTTTTTTAAATATTATGGCACAAGTCCGATTTTCCTTCAAATCTACGAAATTTTGATAATTGCAAAAATTCAGCATTCTTTTTGACGCGTCGAGTACATTGCACGTATAGAGTTAGACGATTCTGATCTACTTGATAAGGCGGCATCTTACGGAACCTATGCGCATAAATTAGTATCTCAGCCCAGGAAGGTATGGATACACTTTTGAGAACTGAACTAAATTTATAATTTCACATAACCGTTACAAATAACAGGAAAATGTTGGCGCCATTCTGGCACCACTAGTTTAAATTCTTCTACAATTGCCAAGATTGCTTGCCAGCATTGACAAAAGACATGGCTATCTATCCATGCATTTAGCGGGGAAAAAAGAAAAAGTGGACTGTGTTCGTTTACTGAATTTATTGTTTTTTAGAAGTAAATGAAGTAAAAAAGACTTCTATTTTCAAGCAAAGTGCCGTCAATAGTATGAATATATTTCTGATATGTTTATTTCTTTTGAGAAATTCGTTCGAAGAGAGATGTTGAAAAATCTCTCTATCACCACAATCTCCATCCACTTTATGCTACGCAACAACTTTTGCAAGACGTTTGCTATGAATATTATTGGAGGCAAGTATTTTACATATATTTTCATGGCCAATAATTAATTTCAGACTAATTGCGAAATAACATATCCATTATAAAAATACTGTTTTTATTACGGTTTATCTCTCTTTGTATTGCAAAGCCATTGGTCTTAAAGACCTAACTAATACTTCTTGAAACAGTGCAATGAAAACCCTATCAAATATCCCAAGCTTTTACGAGTTGTTGAATTTACTTTCTTTGCAAGTTTTTGCTCTTCGAATATAATTAATTCCTTCAAGAAAACTGGTGAGTATCCCTATAACTATGATTCGGTCTCAAACGAAGATTGACATCAAATAAGTTGATTGAGCGATTGTAGTTATTGAGTTCGGTTATTAAATCTGATATATCATCTTTACAATCAATGACAAATACAAGAACAATCGTTGAAAAGATATTAACGTGAGCACAAATAATTGTTGGACAATGTAGAACGATGCTCCGAAAAGCGTCATGCCATTGCAAAAGAAAAGGAAAAAGGATTCACTTGCTAAATGTCTTAATCCCGATGAAAGCTTTCCTCACCCAATTCCATTCCATCAACATCTAGATGTACAATTGGGGAATACTTCCCTAAAGGAACTGAAGAAACTGTCCAAGCAGAAACTATTCTTCTGATATGAAGCAAAAAACAGGTGCGTCGCGGGCACAATGTCCTTTTTCCTTAAAACCTTACCTTTACAAATGCCAATAGAAACCTACAATGGAAGTTGCCTGTAGGAATGACAAATGTTTAGATTTATCCTACGAAGATTGAGACTGTGTACAGTAGAAAGAAGGAACCGTGTTACTGCCACATGAACACTCTTGCAAACTACAGCGAATTTATCTTCTCACGCAAGAGCTAAGATTATCGTTAATTTTGTACAGTTCTAGTGATCTCAGTAACGTATATTTTTATTAATCCTGTTTCAACTAAGTAATAATAACATACATATGTTTGTAAACATTTATATTCATTTGTTTAGTAATAGTTGCATTAGTAAAAAAGTACTTTTTGTGAAAAATATTGCAAATTTACTTTACTTTCCTACAAAATCTGTTATATTAGATGTAGATAAATGAGATTGCAATAATTAGCAGCATTTTAGATCTTGACTTATTAAAATAATGTATAGTATATTTAACATAAAATATAATATTTAATAAACATATACCATATAAGATGAATTATAATACATATAATTACATTACATATAATGCAGCATTGTATAATGTTGACTACAATACTATTGCAATAGCGTGACAATCATTTTATTCCGATTTTTTATTGTCACCAAAAAGAGAAACATTGTTTCCATTATTGAGAAGAGCAGGTCTAACATTTCCAAGAGCGCTAGGTAATTGCCTTGTTTGCTTAGGCCCAAATTATGTTTGGTCCCGTCCCCGCCTCTAGAGGGCCTGCCCACTCGCCCACTCACCGCCTCGCAAACCTTGACGAGCTCCCTCCGCGCGCCCGACCACGCAACGCCCCTCTCCTGACGGGTTAGCCGCGCGCACTCGCCGCCGGCGGAGGGCGAAGAGGCGACGCGGCAAAAATCTAATTCTGGGAACTGGAAATGATAATCTAATTACAACGGATTCAAAAGAAACGTGAAATTTGTCAACCAATCCACACGTCTGTTATAAATATCAGGTTATCATGCGAATTTAATTACGAATTGAACACGTTGCGTGGAGCTTGAAGCTAATTAGTTCAGTCGGTAATCGAGATGCCAAAGTAACTGTATCGTACATAGACGCGCTGCATGCGTGCATATTTATCATTTTTCACTAACCGCATTAACGGCTACTTAAAAAAGGACGACACCCTACAGAACATGCAAACAACGTAAGTGGATCACGGTAGGTCCTAAAATATGAATTTTTATGCGCATAACGTTTCTTCCTTTTCTTTAAAATTACGTTTTAAAATAAAATTTCAAGAATTTTGTTTCCATTACATGAGCCAAGTAATTTTAATGAATCCGCCCGACAAGACAGAGAAATTTAATCACGTGGCCCGAAAGAGGCAGCGGGCAGTGGACTGCTCGGTTGTACCCTCCGCTGCCCACCGCCCACGCCAACCCGTCCTCGGCCCACACTCCGTCCTCCGTCCTGCGTCCTCCGCCTTCCGTCCTCCGTGCGCCGGTCTCCGCGGCCCGCTCACGCCGCCGCTCCGTTCCCACCGACCTCGCTGCCGCCGCCGCCGGCGATTCAAAAAGGCTCGTGCGCGGGGAGTGGGCGGGGGCAGTGGCGGGGCGGGCGCTAATCCCCGGGGTAAATTGCTCGGCTGAGCGGGGCTTAGGCGGCCGCCCGCTGAACTCTAACGAACGGCGCGGCCGCTGCCCGCCGCCCGCGCCGCGCCGCTGCCCTGCACTCGTACTCGTTGGAATCGGTGGCGGCGGTGGGCAGGGATGGTGAGAGCGGCGGTGTGGGCGGCGGCACTGGGCGTCTGCAGGGGCGGCAGGGGGCGGCGGCATGGGGGTGGGGGTGTCGGGTGCGGCGGCTGCGGGGTGGGCGGCGGGGGCGGCAAGGGACGGCGGCGAGGGACGTGGGCGTGGGCGGCAGCGGAGCGGTAGGGCGGAACGGGTGGCCGTGCGGCAGGGGCGGGTCGCCAGTCGCTCCCGCGCAGTGCGGACGGGTGTCAAAGGGGTTGAAAGAGAGCGTCGAAGGCTGCTGCCGGGCGCTGCCGCCGCGGCTGTAGCACGCCCGAGAAAAAAAGAAAGAAAAAAAAGATCGCAGCGAGAAGTCTATCATAGAATTTACTCGTATTTGAGGTCGCAAATCACTTCTCTTCATTTCACTCAAAAACAGTAGACGAATCGATGTATACAAGTGTGAACAATAGTTACATCATTAACAACACGATGTAATCTGGAAAATATATTTGTTTTTTACATTCTAATTTTTTATTTCTTTAGTGCGAAATTACATGTACCTGAATCATATAATGAGCCCACATAATGGACGACCACAAATATGAATTATGTTTCTTAATAAAAAGTTAAATTAAATCGGAACGTAATTTCAATGGATAATCATTCTTTTCGGCAGAATATACCTCTTTGTTTAGTATACGAGTATGCTGAGTAGATAAAGGAGAGGGAACGAAATTCTTTTATAATATTGTTGTAATAAGTTCCGTACACGGTCATAATTTCGAAATAAAATATTAAACATTCATAATGGTTAGTTTATTTTCAGTAATAATAATAATAATAAATATCTTATTTTAAATTTTCTTAAACATATATTTCAATTAGATTAAAGCTGTTGCAAACACTAAGAGTCGCGCTGCGACGAGACTCCACTCATTTAACTTTAAATGTTGAATTGGCGCGTACTGTTTTGCTACTCTATGAAAAAAAGTGTTTAAGTAGCTTATGTGATTAAAATTGGTGGAATCTTGAAATGTTTTGTAATTCAAATACCTCATAGAATTTCGTACGCGTAGATCCCCATGCCCTCGTTCGGGATTATATTTCAAAACTTGCCGGCGATAAAGTCTCGTGTGCCATTGAAGAGGCTTTGGAGAAGCCTGCAGTTTTTCTTTTCCTCGAGTACGTTTCTTTATGGCTGAATATTAGAAAATATGATTAATACACTAGAAGTTAACCCCTAATTACATTATATCATTTACTAGTGTTAAAATATAAATTTCATTTTATATTTTTGCTTCTTTAAATGGTAAATTAACAATTTCTGTTCTTAAAGAAAACATGAATAGCGATGACCGCTCAATGACCAACGTAAGTTAATGTGAGATTTATTTCAAATAAGGCTTAGGTATAGACGACAATTTTAGGTTAATTATTAAATAATGTAATAATCCAATTTTCACTTACTTCAAAGCGCAAATTTGAGATATCCAAATCAACTGATTTCCTACTGGGTCACAATACTTGATCAAAACTTTCTTTCGTTGGTCAAAGTTTGAAAATGAATTAACCAGTTCTTGGGAAAATCAATAAGCACTTCAGTGTCCTTCATAAGCATTCATGCAATATAGACGAATTTTTAATTAAAGAAATCCTTGATGAAAGACATTTCTGAGATCATCTGTTCCTCGTACATCCTTAAGCGATGAATCGTATATTTAATGAGGAATTAAAATCAGTTGTAGAAAGTAGACAATAATGACTAATAGCAAAAAAACACGGGTTTTTCGTGAAAATATGTGTTGAATTTGATGATATTTACCATGGAAAAAACAAAGGGAATAAAAGAAAAATCTGAGATGGCCCCCTTGCTTTGCTTCTGAACATAAATGTAATTTCATAATGCGCACGATTGTTGAGCTCTTTTTTATTTCTAGCGGAAGTACGCAGGGTTCGTTATTTCGCTGGCTATAATATAAAATAAACTCTTAAGTTCATTTCCCAATGTTAGTACATTTTGTATTATTCAAGAGCGAAAATTTGCAGTTTTCAAATGTTTCCATTCACACTCGTTTGGTTATCTATAATTTAATTGAATATAAAAAACGAGAGAGGTATGAATTCTGGAGCTCAAGAAAACGTGCGCAGAGTATACTTCTCCCCCATGTAACATGCAGTTATACCATTTTGATGATAAGAAATTTAAAGTAAAATTAAAAAATTAAAGAAGTTTGTTTTTCATAACATTTCACTCTACGAGAGTGGTGAATAATTTGTTTCTTTGTCTTCATGTAGTGCGAGGTAGCCGTATGTAGTCCTTAGGTTGCTAAAATCAAATGGCATGCGCGAGTTCAATCAAGCGAATCGATGAAAGCAATGGTGTGACGTTTCGCCAAGTAGCTAACGGTATACATATCACAGCAAGATGATATTACCTCATTCTCCCAATTGCAAGCAAAAGCGCGTGATGAGAAAAGCTGTAGAATGTTAAGATATTCCATTTTCCAAAGCCTTTATGATTCGACGAAATACTCAGATCACAAAGGGTAGTACAGGTTACTTTACAAAGATGTCTGCTTTTATTTAGCTTTGCTGAATCGGAAAGGAGCCCTCTCCCGTCTTGCCTTCCATATTCCTTTGGGAGAGCGGTGAAAAGAAGAGAAATAATGTTTCGTCGACTGTTCCGATAGGCGAGAACGGCCGCCGACGGGTGTGAGGGGAGGCGGATGTAGAGCGGTGTAGAGTGGGGTACGAGTTGGCGAGGGCGAGGTGGGGGTGGGACGGGGTGGGTGTGGGTTGAGGACGGTGCCCTCGTGAGGTGGCGCGGCGCCCTGATCCAGGCATCGACGGCCACACTGTCGGTCTCGACTCGGCGCTACGCCGTGCGAGGAAATTCCCAGCCTAGTACAGCAGCATGCCACTGTTGCCACAGTCGTGGTTCTCGGTGCGTTTTCGGTTCCGATTAATTCTTTCCTCTACTCTGCTTCTTCGTCAGGTGCTTTCTCTATTAATTGGGTAGTATTGTTTCAACACACCTAATTTAATGTAAATCAGAACTGTTAAAACATTAGGCTTGTGCAGCCTAAAGGGGGAACACTTCATTTCTGGGTCCCCTTTTCCATCTCATTTTTTATTTACTTATGACATTTTACTAGTAAACAAATGAAATAAGCTACGTTTAAAGAGAATTGAATTATAATCTGGATTATACAATTTATTTTATGCCAAACAATTTACAGGGTTGCGAGATGGTACAGAGAGCCCCTTCCCCAAATCTGGTATACTTTTGTCTAAATTGTCAGATTAAAAGGGAAAAAAGTCAGGAATTGAACTATTTACGGAAATAAAATGTATTACATAAGACTACAGGGCCGCCACTGAACTTTTCAGAAAGGGACACGCCCCCATCGTCCCTCCTATGCGCACGCTTGTATTCAAAAATCATTTTATCCATGTACTATTTTGTCAAGGAGTATACTTCAAGCGGAATGTGTAATGTGAATTTACATTGTTACTCAGAGTAGAAATATTCTTTTCTTCATTCAGAGAAGGGAAGCCAGTCCTACATTCGAACACTTTAATTCATTTTAAGTTCTAATCACCTTCACTTTAAAGTTTTATAGTTTAAAATTAAATAATTTTATATAGAAATACTTAGTAACAAATCATTTTCTTTATATAAATTGCAAAAAATTTTCCATTTTGAAAACAAAATCAAAACATGGAAAAGTGTTCAGAGGTTCATGATTGTCTTGTATCAATGAAGCCAACATTCTAAGAAAAAATGTTTATATTGTAATGCTTCCAATATTTAATTTTTTATAGCCATATTTTATGTCAATGCGAATAACTTTATGTCATGTTATATATCAATTGTTCATAAAACGTTTTTTCATTCTCGTCTCGGGAATCTTCCTTATCCCATCATCAAGTGTCTGAATAAAAAATATTTACATTAACAAACATCAGATGTCTGTATGAAAAAGTAACATTTTGTTTAACTGGTCAACATTTAAAACATTAGATTGAATCCAATTTCGAATATTTCTTTATATAATACTAAAAACTAAAATAATACAAATTGTCGTTAAATGTTTATTACATAGATTTAAATTTATTCAGTCAAAAAATCAGTAAAAACTGTATGTGACGTAAGGGGGAAAAGATTATCTGCGCACGTTTTCTTGAGTTCCAGAATCCCTTCCCGTCATTTTAAATATAAACAGTTGTAAGATGAGTAAAATTTTAACATAAGTAAATAAAAATAAATTTTAAAAATCGAAAGATTAGCAATATTTGAAAAATAGTCATTTTTGTTTTTGAATTATAGAAAACTTATTTGCATTGGTACGCGAATTGAAAGTATGATTTTTCTGCATTGCTAACAAAATAGCGTCTCACCCTTACCTCTACTCTTACCATTATAACCAAATGGCGAGTTCAACAGAACGTGCGCGTAGTGAAGCTACATTTACGTCCAGAAGCAAAAAAAGTGGCCATCTCAGCATTTGCTCAATGGATCAGGAAAACTGGACAAAAACCTGATCGAGATGGGGGTCATTGACCTGAAAGCTGAAGTACATTATTTGTTACAAACATATTAAGTCTTTAAAAAAATATATAATACAAATGTAAACTAATTCATTATATATCACTGTTTTGTTAAAATAAACATTATCTTTCTTTTTGATAACCAGTATAGTCTCTAATTGTATAGAAACAGTTATGCAGCCGAAAAGATTTACATAATATTTTACACATTATCTTGCACACAAATATAAACTATTTTTTTTACTTTTGTACAAAATATAAACGTAAAGCTCACCTTATTCCATTATTCTATAAACATATTGATGTTTTGCAATTTACTTTGTCGTTGTAAATTATTTTACATTTCATATTTTCGAGGCCTGACTTTACTAGCCGACTTGCATGTTTTGTTCGCAGTTGCTGTGTCTCCTTCACGTTACATTGCGGAACGAGAGAGGGCACATCAGTTTGTCTTCTGTGGTTGGTTTAATGACAAGTAGCAATTAAAATGTAAATATAATTTTTTAATTGTATACATCAAACATTTCTTTCGCAAGAGCTCCAAATGTGACAGTTCTAATGAGATATATATTACCTCATTTCATAAAAGAAATGTTGAAAGTACACTATTTTGGCACTAATTGAAAATACCATCAATTTTACACTTGATTTGTACAGTAATGGTAAGAACTAGGAAGTTGAATACTATGTTCATTCAAAGACAATGTTATATTGAAATATTATGTGCTAAATAACAAAATTTTTGCCTCTGCCTTTAATGGGATATTAGTTTGCTAATAATAATAATAATAATAATAATAATAATAATAATAAAATTACTTACTTCAATATTTAGGAAATTATAAGACAATAAATAGAAATTTTTTATTGAACACAATTTTTGTCTATGTTTTACCCCATTTTCGGCATTGTATGCCACCGGTGGATAAACCAATTCACTTTTTTAGAAACTTCTAAACGTGCTCATTATAATGAGATAGGTTTGGAATAATTTTAAGAATATTATTTTCTGTACATTCTGTTATTTTTTGCCACAGGTCGAGCACTACTCTGCCTCTGCCTTTTCATGTCACAGACGATCTCCGAGCTCGTTTAAATCCTCCACTTTCCCGTTCCTGTGCATCAGTTGGGATCGGCTCCACCCACCAGAGGTCTCATATAGGCATTTCGACAGAGCTTATGCAGGTTCATACAGGGCTTCGACTGTACCCCTTTGCTGCATGAGGTTTCATGATCGAGGGAAAGCAGCCCAGGAGCGAGGGGAGAAAGAGAAGAGATCTCATTTTCAAGCTGTCCAAATGTATGACACGATTTCGACATCATTCTACCGGCTAAATTTAGTTCAGAGCCAGCATTACCGTCGACTCTACATTGACTTTGATCGGGAGGTTCTAGGGCTTGAAATCCGATTTCTAATTTAGATACATAGCTAGGTCGATTTCAGATGTTGTCTGGAAGATAATTACAGCGGCTGGCTACACTGATCTGTACTTTTCCGAGGTTTCTCCGTCAATACAGGCGAATGCGGCAGCAGAATCCTAACATACGGGCCACGGATCTTTCACTTCGTAAGATCGTTCCTTCCTCTTCCTTGTCCTATCTTATTCCTTTGCCCACACTTACGCTTATAATTACTCGGACCAGTCCTACTTCCACTCACGTCGGGAGCTTAGAGCTTATCCCTGCTGGGGGATATCTCATTGGGGAAATCCCCCACGCCGGGATATAGATGCGCCGGATCTAACCTTCTAGTGGGGGAGGAACACCGCCACCTCTCAGAATAACACATTCACTGCACTAACGAGATTAATGACCGTAGAAGTTGACATGCCCGGAATCATCAGTCAATCGACGTCATTCTCTTTGATTCAGGGTGAGGTCATGGTAATTCCCCTTCTCTCCTACTCTCATGCCTCTCTTTGCAATGTGTTAGTTTTCATTTAACCAACAGTAGGAATTATATTTGTTTCTTATTTTATTACATAGTTAATAAATATTTTTCAAAACGTTTTTCTATCTTTATTTATAATATAACAAAATGTAGTAAAAGGGGGAGAAGTAATTCCGAAACTAAGCAAATCGTGAGCAGATTGTACTACCGCTTCCTTATACGGCAAATTCATGTTTTTCCTATTTTTAGACTTAAATAAACACATCTATTTTTATTTGCACTGACATTCTACTACTGCTTTACTGAATAATTTCCCAACTTTACCTTGCAGCACAGAACGAGCTCAAATTTGAGAAGCCAAGAACGACGATAGCGGTCCATGCATCCATACATTCATCTGCGGTGCGAGTTCTGAGTAAATCCTCTTTGTCTTGTGTCTTGAACTCAATGTCAATTAGAAAATCAATGATGAGAAGAAAATTAGAAAGTCAATGTCAGCAGACCTGCCCTCTGGTGCGGGTACTTTTAATGAAAAATGTAATTTACTCGAGAACATTTTTAACCGGGTCAATTTACGATTAAAAGAAACACGTGATTTAGAACCTCCAAGCAGGTTTTTAAAGAACTGCTACAAACAAAAAAGTACAGTTCATTGTTTGGACGGCAACGAGGACTACTCCACTCTCCCGGCCGCGTTCTGGCATTTCCTTTCCCACTTATTCTATTCTCCCTTTCCCTTGCAACTTGCGTGCATCTTTAAACGAGCCTTTGTTTTCGACCCTGCGTTCTCAGTCCCTTCTCAGACCACCGCTTCTCACGCGGCGCCTCGTAGAGCTTCCGTTCGCCTGATGCGCGCCATTTCACTTTCTCTGTCCTCTCTCTTCTCCTTCTCCTCCCCTCGCGGAGCCATTTTGCACCCACGCACCCTCCCCCCGGCGCCTCCGCAGCGCTTCGCGAACTGGAGACCTTTTAGTGGGGTGTGGATAACTATTGAGTGGTCATAGCACAGTGGAGGTCAAGTATTATTTTAAATTAATAAAAATGACAAACCTTGAGGAAGGACCGAAAATAGGACCGAAAGGTTGGCAGCAATGAATTAAATGTCGCCAATGCCCAAGAACTGTGTGAATATTTAGAATTATTTATATTCAGGACCGCCAAGAATTACAGTCCGTCTTCCGGACCTCGCCAACTGACATAAGTCATCCGCCTCTATGCAGCAGACCGCGTGGTTGGATCGAAGATAGCCAGCACATTTATTCAGGCAAGCATGCTCGGCAGTTGTGAGATTTTATAAAATAAATTCACAGAATAACGAATTAATGAAATTCGTTACTGAGGCACGAGTTAACGAAATTCGTTGCTGACAATCAGAACTACGACATACAATGTCGTATCCTTAAACATATGTTCGTCATCAATGGCGGACCCAGAGGGAGACGTTGGGGATATCTCCCCAGACCCAACCATCTAGTATTTTTGTATTCAATTTATTCAAAACAGTTCACACATTGATCGCATTACAATTCAAAGGAGCGTTCCCATTATGAATACACAGTGTTTTTATATCGAGCTAACATTTTTTTTATTAATTCAAAAATATTTAAGGGAGTGTGAACTGAAATTGGACCCCTCTGGAATAGTTTTTGGGCACTGGTCGTTATCGGCTCACGTGAAATAACCGTTTTATTTCATTTCTTTCAAATTCGCAACCTCACACGGACCACTCACTCGGACGCAGACACCTACGGAATTCACTGCATTTATATTTTTCAGCACAATTAGGTTCCACATGATTGCCAGACATGTTTCAACATGGCAACCGCTTTGGGAGAAAATCACTAACCGATCAGTTCTCTAGTCGAACAACAATCGCAAGTGTCATGACAGTTTCCATATCTCACCTTCCCCCTCAGCGACGTCCGCTGTTTCAGTAGACACACTCGTCGGTGCGTCGTTCCCTTGCGCAGAAGACTGGAGGCGAGGGGGAAAACAGGGGATGGAGGAGGCCGCTCGCAGCGTGCGGCAGGCGAAAGCGGCGGGCCGTTCGCCTTTCTGCGAACTGCCCAGGGAGTGCTGCCCTCTCGAGGGCGATTCCGGTTCTTCTTAAATAAACACTGAAAATTGTAGGGGACGAATCGACCCTTGAACAAGAAGTAGTCGGAGGTTTGGGGACCATCTTCGCAGCGAGCCACTATGAAAGTACAAAGTCTTAGCGTCCAGGCATGAATGTGGTGCACAGAACTTTAATCACAAAGTTTTCGTGACATGTTAGTAACAAGTGTGATAGTAGAAAATATGTTTAGTTTATAGATTTTAGTGATTAGTAACTGAATGTAAGCGATTGGGAGTATGCAGCGCGTAAAGAATTATCTCATACATTTCACGAAATATTTTTACACATATATAGTTGCAAAGCAGGTTAGCGAGTATGTATAACTGGCGCGAATGAATTCGACGAGAAGTTTGTTTGCTACAGCACACGAAAAAAATATTGCTTCTCCCAATCCATACTAACTGTACTCGTGTGATTGCCCTGAAATCATAGTGTGAGCTCTTCCACTCGCTAACGTTTTTTAACATTACTGTTAACGTTAATCTGAAATGAAATTGTAGTTATCAATAGATTACAATCCCTTTTTTGTTATTCACTCCTATTAATCAGTTACATATTTATCTAATCGTATTGATTTAAATTTATTTTACTGGAAACCCCTCGAAAGTCGGTCGGTAACACAAAAATATTAGCTGACAACTGAAAATGATTGTTTCTTCTCGTTCTGAAATTACATGCCAACAGCAGCGCCAGAATTACTTTGATCACTGTTCCAACTTCCGCGTCTCTTTTTTCTCACCCTCTTTTTCTTAAACAACCCCACCCACTTGCCATCCATTGCGCCCCACAATTCTTTCGTTCTTCACCGTTTTTCTTCTTGATGGTCGCTTTCCGTGCCTCGTCCAGCTTCATACCGCTTTCCTCCTGTCTCGCCTATTCCCCTCGGGCGTCCTTATCCCACTCTGCTCCCCCAGTGAGTGGGAGCAGGAGCTGCGGCGGCGGGGAAGGCGGCGGGGGAGGAGGCGAAAGAGGCCTTTCTCGGGACGGGAGGCCTTCGCAAATGATCCGGATCGCCGATGCGCGGAGGGCGCGCGTGTTAGCTTTGAACGCGAGCCCCCCCGCGTCGCAGCTGGGACGCGGACGCCCCGGCGGCCCGGGCCCGGGCCCCGCCCCCGCTCCCCGCGCTCCACCACCGCCCGCTCGCTGCCCGCGCGCCGCTGTCTCGCTCCGGCTTCAGTAAGATGGCGAAACGAGCGGCCCACCCCAGAAGACCGTCCCTTTGCCACAAAGCCGCCTTCAAGAATGGAGGAGGAGCTCGGAGCCGGGCGGAGCTAACACATCACGATGGATTGGGCTGCGAGAACCTACATCAAACAGCGCTTCACGGAAATGCCTGTCGATAGAAAGGCAAAGTAACAAGCATTGTGTTTCTAGAAATCAAGGAAAGGGTGCTTTCTACTCAAGTCGTTCCGACGTTTAACTATTTCAGTCATATACAATTCTTTTCCCAATAAGATAAGATACTACCTTCATTAATTGTTTAGATAAATAATAAACATTTCAAGATACTTTAAAAATCTCTTGAAATCATTATTTTTCCTTCTTCCTTCTTTTTGTACTGAAAAAGGTAACAACAAAATATTAAGACAAGCTCGAGAAACATAGGCAAATATTTAAACGAAAATATAGAGGAATTGTTAGAAACGATGAAGAAAGATGAGGACAGCAATCTACGAGCAACAAAAAAGAGTAGACGAGAAAGTATTGAAGAATCAAAGTGTGTTATGCTTTAGAAAATTGACAAAATAACTCACAATTCTATGTCGTGTCAGAAAAATCTCACTGCGTTTCATGAAAAGTGCATAAACGCATAGGAGAGGGAGAGGGGGTCAAGTGAAGCAGTTCTTGCCTGTGAACTCTGGATCTAAGAGATCGGGTCCCGGTGCAAGGATGTGGCGAGAAACGCGACAGTCTCCCTGTGAGTTTGATATACACGTATCGAGCACGAGTCGTTCGAGTTGCCGCTGTACCAAGCTGACAGAATTAAAGTAGAACTTACTGCGAAAATTGTTGCAGTGAGAGTCGCCAAAGAGCGTCCCGTTTTCGGGCGAAAAGAGCACAGATGTATTGGAATATGATATTCATTTTCTGGCTGTATGAGCATTTTCTCATGAGCATCCTGTATCAGAGGCGGTTCGTGCCCTCAAAAGTTGGTGCTTTACAGAATAATGGCATTAAAAGGGGTCTTTGATGCTGAGGCTGGTATACAATGAATTTATAAGTACGTTTCAGACATACACTGTTCTTAAAATTTCACATTTTTCTTCGAGACATTCCCATTTTAACAACATTAGCTATCATTATTTAAACTTATAAATAAAGAGCATGTGTACTTACCTATTTGTAAAAGAAGTTGGCACGCCTTTCCTGGCTCGTAGTAAATTTTATGATAACTCTTTCATTAAAGTCTGTTATTTGGGTAAGGAAGCCATGCTCGATGAAAAGCATGGCAAGAGCCGATACTCTATCTTCTGACATTGTATTGTATAGGTATGCAACTACCATGCCCAACAAAACTAGACTATGTCTCTCTCTCGTCGGCGTACGTCTGTGCATACGGATTGCTTAAAAATCGGAGGAAACTGTTTTATGTTATACATGTACACAATTTACTCATGCAGTTAAAGACGCTTCTTAATGGACAAAAATATGCTTCTAAAGTACCTGTTTATCAGCTTTTGAAAATATATTTTTCTATCTACTCTCCTGAAGGCTGCGGACACTAGCACAGCAATTTGGCTTGATGTATCTTATTTTTAATTTTTTTATTCTATTAAAAATTAGAATTAAAATCAATAAAATATTTCACACGACGAGGAAGTGACTCTACTTGAAAAATATTTCACTAGCTACTCCCGGGATATAACATGCACAACACTGACAGAACTAATGTCCACAGTTGTTGACGAGCCCAGGAGCTCTAAATACTAACGTCGCTCTTCTCACTCTTCTTTTGCGGGAGCGATAATGCCACCTTTGCCTTAAGTTCTTTTAGCACTTCCGGCTTATAAATACGTTACCGTGACACATCGCTGCGGTTACGACGAGATTTTCTATTTGCGGCCAGAAGTCGGATCAAGGAGAGCGTGGCATGTCGCGTGCGTGAGGGATACAGAAAAGCGCGTTTTCACACCGCTGCCACGCCGCACACTCTCAATTTGCTTCCTCTTGTGTAAAAATAAATCGCGTGCATGACCTGGCCGCTCATGTTTCAAACATTTCCGTGAACAAAATAGCGCAAGAAAACGATTCATGACCTAAACTTTGACTTACGCAAAAGAAAGTAATAAAAAACCTACATCGGTATTTAGGCTATGTTTTTTTAATGTGATATAAAGAAAATTGAGTCAAAAAAGGATAAAATTTACTTTACTTACTATTATATTTTGGAAGCCTTCTAACTATTGTGAAATGTCGGCGATCAAACATCATATCAAATAAATTCTCGTTAACTTCGTTTAGTTTATTTTAATTTGGTAAGGAAAAAATAATTTTTCATTTCTGTAGTACCTCGGACTTAAAGAGAACTATGTCAAATTGTATTCATCAAGAAAGCAGTTTGAAGATGTTTTTGTTCTCTAAATGAAAGAAAAGTTTTACTGCTTCTAACGTCGACATTCATGGCATTTTGTCGTAATTCAAAATACCTTGAAGAAAAGCGGTGCAATTGAAACAAGTGTTAAAACATCCCATTTTAGTAACGAATTAGTGCATGTTACCCCCAAAAAATAAATTTGAATTCGTGGCTGAAATGAGAAATCCATTGATCTGAAATTCATTTTTTTTAATATTTTTCGTATCGGAATCCTCAACGAATATAAAATACAGTACAGACCACAAATATATCTAACAAAAATGACATATATTGATGTGCATAATAAATGGTTGGGGAAAAGGTTATATGTGGACAGGATACTTTCTTTCATTACGAAATGGAGTGATTTCGACATGACATATCATTTCTATTTGAAGAAATAGTCTTTTTATATCCATCGTTACATTGGAACTAGAATGTGAGTCTAACTTGTAGATCTTATACGATCCTTGGAATATGAGACAGAGACGCTAACTACTGTTACTGTGGCCAATCCAACGGAATTATATACTTGAAATACATATTCGCAGAACTGCTACCTAAGTGATGGTGTACAAAATCTAGCTCAGCATATCCAGTGTCACTGCATTGAATACGGTGGCGACACGTATGCAGCGTATATTTAATGTGCAATATAGGGCGAATTGAATGTGCAAAGCAGTACGTCCTTAGAAATAATGTATTTTTGTTAAATCAACTGCAATTATTACTTATTCGGTATTACAAACAGGATGTACGACAATGCTAAAGGGCATCTTTCAACTAGTTAAAGTTAAAGTGACGGGAAGGGATTCTGGAACTCAAGAAAACGTGCGCAGATAATCTTTTCCCTCCTACGTCACATACAGTTTTTACTGTTTTTTTTGACTGAATAAATCTATGTTTCATGGTGGAAAATCTAAGTCAGGTAAAATCATTAAACCGAGTTCGGCGAGTAGCGGCTAAATTTACGAACGAAAGCAATGGGACGAATGTCAGTTGGGATCGATTCGTTATACGTAGAAAGGCTGAGTACCCTGTGAGTGTACAGTGTACTCTTTTCAGGGCATACACAAAATATCCGGAATGGAAAGCTATCAATGAAGGGCTTGAAACGACATATTACTTAAGTAGGGGTGACCATACACATATGGATATACAAAGGATATAGAAAAATGGAGCGTTGACATGAGACCATTGGTGACTGAAACACTTTCCTCGCAGAGGGGCTAGTGACTTCCAAGTATGTATGTTCTTATATTTCTATGTATTCCTTTTTTATTTTTAAACTGTTCTTTTCCATTTTTTGCTCAAGTACATCCCAGTGTACGCTCATTTGTAGCAATAAATAATTATTTTTATTTACTATTTATTTATTTCTTTATGAAAAATTAATTAATATTATTACCAATTTATAAATGGAAATTATTATTGGTGAGGTAATGTCTTTTAATTGATCATTGTGCATTGTGTCAATAAATAAAAAGATGTTACTTATTTTGTTGCGAGAATCCCAATTCTCATTAAAGTGTCAGAAGGACATGAAACGCTTGTGACCAGAAAGTGTAAGGCAATAATCTATTAAAACTTCTCGAATGACTTTAAAATGCGAATTCCGTAGTCCACAACCATTGATATATGAATCTACGAGTATATTAAACAAGGCATTGTAAATACCGTCAAGGACGTAAGGAATACTGCACGACGAAAACGTGTGATGAGCTGATCTGCAGGCGCAATAACAGGGCTCTACGTCTTGTCTGTTGCGTTAGAAACCCTGCACGGCACGATGCGACCTTTGCCACCGAGACGGCACGAAACCCCTGGGGCGGCGGCGGCCGCGGGGACGGGGTGTAGAGGGCGCGGTCAGGACGCGGAGGAGGGGGCGTGGCGGGGGAGGAGCGGGGGCGGCAACGGCGGCGTCCCGCAGAGCGCGTTCCGGCGCATGTCGTCGAGAGACGGAGCGTCCCGCGACGGCTGCGGCGGCGTCGAAGGCAGCGAGGGCGGGGGTGTGGGCGGCGGCGGCGTCTCGCGTGCAGCAGGTTACTGCGTCCTCTCTGGCCTTCGCCGCCGCGCCCTTCCTTTCCCACCCTGCGCCCCGCCCCCGCTCCGCCCCCGCCAGCAGCTCGTCCTGCCCGCCGGCTCGCCGCCCTGTTATCTCGCGCCGACGTTGTGATTTGCAGCGCCGGCCCGACGCGGAGCGGCGTCTCGGTGCCTCGGGCCGCGACCTCGCCGTCCCGACGCCCCCGTCTCGACGCCCCTGCCCAGATACCCCCACCCAGACGCTCCCGCACAGACGCCAGCGCCTAGACGCCCCCGCCCAGACGATCCCGCTCCGCCGCCGTTTTTCCCTCCCCGACATTCACGCCCCGGCCTCCCTGCCCCCACGGCCTTCCTCTGCAGCCGATCCCACCCCGCACGCCCTTCCCGACACGTTATCGCTGCCAGCTCCACACTTATGCTCTCACGTCCTCACTATATTCATTCCCGCAACAACGCTCCCGCCCCGCCCCCGGTCTCCCACTCCGCCCCCGGTCTCCCACTCCACCCCCGCTTGCTGCACGGCTCCGTCTGCTCCCGACCCCTCCCTACGCCCTCCCCCGCACGTTCTCGCTGTCATCTCCACACTTCTCTGGCACCCTCACTATCCACATTCCTACATCAACCCTCCCATCTCCGCGTCTCCTGTCTTCCGCTACGCCGTCATTGGGTCGCACAACACCATTCTCTCCCCGCCCTTTCCGCTATCTTCCGGCTCCTTCTTCTCCCTCTTCCATCCCTCGCTCTCACCCGCATGTCCTCCCGTCCCCAAATTCTTTGTCTGCATTTGTTCTCTTCTCAGCATTCTCGCCCCGCCTTTCCCGCCACCGACGACGTCCTCCCTCTGCCACAGATCCCACCCTCACGCTCTCCCCCGCACGTCCTCGCTACCACCTCCACACTTATTCCATGGCGACCTCACTATCCACATTCACGCTCCAACGATGCCGGCTCGACACACGAATCCGCCCCCGCCACACTCCCTTCTCCACTCTTTTGTCTCATCGCCCTTGCTCTGACGCCGCTAACCCGCGTTGCTTTCCCACATACACCAGCTCCTGCTTCGTCTTTTTCTTCCTCCTTCATTTCGTTGTGGATCGTTGTGACCTGGGTTTACTGAAGTGTGGGTACTGCAAAATCTTTGAAGAGATTGGATTTCTTAGAAACACTGAAAATGAAATGAACGACTCACAGAAATGTATACATTTTCCATCATTTAAATAATATATAATACTTTATTATATTTTTATATATTGAAATATTTCCAACTTGAATAAGGATAAGCATACAACGACGTTTAATTTAATGTAAATAAAAATGCAGCACACTCAGAATATTTTCTATTTTTCTTTTCTACAAGATGTGTCATAGGAAATTAAAAAAAATATTTTTGGAAGCAAAAAACTTTTATTGAAGAGGTTGGTAGAACAAGGGACTATTACGTAGTTTTTTTGAAATTGAGTTATTGAGTATTTAAAAGTTTAAAAATGTACTCAGTTGTATTAAGAAAGTTCTAGCAAGCCCTCAATATCTCATAACTTGGTCAATGTGGGATAGCCCCTTTTTCCACTGAACCTTTCAATGGGCACTGTGTTTAATTTCCAAACCCAAGGGTGAATTGATGAAGAAAATCATTTTTAATTCTGAAAATACTTCTGCAATACAAAGAATGTGAAAATAATTCACATTCATTTTGTGAAAAAAATAATTATCCTTCAATAAATTTAAAAAACATGACGAGCAGATTGTCCTGTACATAATTAAACGTAATGAAGACCTAATTTAAAACCATTTCTGTTTATTCGGTGCTACATACAACAGTTCAAGTATTGACCTGTATTGCACCTGCGCAAGTATTTTCCTCATCCTTTCTATCTCACACATTTCTTCCAATATTTAACACCCTATATTTTTAGATTTTAAAATACAATTCCTCCTATTTGATTTGATTTATTTCGAAATAAGCAGAAGAAACTGTATTTGAATGAATACTGTAATCTGCCCAATTTTCTGGAGCCCCACACTTCCTACCTATTTTTTTTAAAGATAGGTAGTTGAATAAAGCTACCAACAATGTGTGGTTAGCATTATTTGAATACTATTTTTTTCTGTTCCGAGTAATAGAAAATTAATTTGCATCGACAAACAAGTTTTATAATTTAATTCGCGGTTTTCTTTACTTATAATTTGGTAGACATGCTGATCATTTACCCTTTTTTATAATAATTTTTAGAAAAGTTTAAACGGTACCACCTAAAGATTATCATTTATTTTCTATCAAGTATGACTGGCTCTACTCCTGCAGTGTTTGATCACGCTTGCAAATAATCACGAGTGCCATGGCGAGGAGTCAAAGGATTTCACTCGTCGCTGAAGAGCAAACAAACGCTCCGGGCGCCGGCAACTCCAGCGCCGAATAGAAGTGCGCAGGCAGGAAGCAGAAGTTGACGAAAACGAGTTCAGCCAGCGAGCGAGCACTTGCATATCGCGCTCCGACCCGCTCCGGCTCACATGAACGTCAAATTTCCCTACGCCATTAAACTCCTTGAATGAACGGAGCGACTCATATTCGCATGTACGGGAATGAATGAAAAACGAAATGAGATTTTAAGCGATTGGTGATGATATTTTCTTGTGTGCAAATGTATGGGCTTATTGGCACGAACTTTGTTTGCAGATAAATATTGATTCGTAACGTCCCTCCAGGGACATTGCGGCGACGAAAAAAATAACACAAAAAACAAAAAATATAATATTTTATTCTGCAGAGAATTGAAATTATAATTACATTCTTGACTCATGGAATTCAATGCTAGAAAATAATTATCTGTATTAAAAGAATGAGGAGTAATTAATTCATGTATATATCAAATACTTTCTTTACTTCTGAATTCTCTTCTAAGTATTAAAATAAAATATTCAATTTTTAGGAGACATAAAAAATCTGCTTTTCGAGTGAGTATAAATTAGGTAATGTTAACTTGAAAAATATGCACTTTATCGGCAAATGCTTTTAAACTACCCAGGAAACGTATGAAATTGAAATTCCAGACTTTCCTCCAAATTATTTCCACGTGAATCTGCGTGAATAAGGCAATCTTTTTTAACGTGTGTAATTAGTGAACAATGGGAACGTGTGCAATGGGAACATCGAATCAATGAGATAAATATCCCGGAAAAGAAATCACCAAGAAACAATGAAAATTCCGCATCAAATTCCAGCAATCAATATGAAACTGGTATATCCAACAAAACATTTGTGAGGCGAGACTTCCAAGCATGTTACAATAACAAACTAGAAAAAACAAATTCTCCGCCTAATAGCCCAAAGGAATAGCAACGATACGATCAAATTGCGACTATTTAATAAGATGGACTCGCATATTTAACCCCCACTAATGAAATGCTCTGAAAAAATAATCCAGAACAATACTGGGAGGAAATTCTCTTCAATTTCTTTAAGAATTCCATTAAGCTGGAACTTCGATACCGGTACATCTTAGAGACATCCGAGGCCCGGCGAAAGGAGAATAAGGAAAAAAGAAGAACGAAAGGAGGAATGCAAAAACTGCTATAAGAATTCTGAGCACTAAACCGATGCCTTGATGCCTTCGCGTTCATAAACCGTCGCAGTCATTTCCCCCGGAAGTCGCCACGGGATATTTGAAAACTACAGGGGAGGAAATGAAAGGAATTTTGGAGGAAGCTACTTTAAAGCAAATATTCTATTGGCATCCGCAATTAGAAAATAGGGGAAAGTGAGAAAGAGAAAATATTAAGCGAAAAACCTGCTCTTTCGCTTCGTAAACCTCAACCACTAAGTGCTTCCGGAAATGTTGATGCAAGTGAAATGAAAATTGAGCTCTTTGTCACAACTAATTGATACTTAATCACTACCGATAATGATATTAATAGAAAAAAGCAATCTTTAAAAAATAAATTGATGAGGGTAAGCACTAAACCCAATGTCATTTGTGTAGCTTATTTGATGCTTAGATTAAGAAAATAAATTAGAAAAAGTGTGTCATCTGCGTTACTTATCAAGCGTTTTTGGTGCTTTTTTATAGCTACTTTAATTCAAAGGCGAATTTGTTTTTGAAAATGTTTTTGATGACAAAATCTAATTAACGAACTTAAAAACAACACTATAATATCCATTAATTTATTTTTCTAAACCTACGCGCACACGAAGAATTTTATTTCATGCTTTTACCTGATCATAACGTCAACGCTAAAATCGTCTAAAATTATTCTAAAATAAATAAAATGGATTAAATATAGCGGATACCACTGATATCAGAATAAGCCGTTGGTATGCAGCCAAGTAACTCAATAAGTACAAGTAACATTACATAACAGTACATTAACAAGTAACTCAATATCTTCAAGTGTTAAAATCAATTTCAATGTATGAAGAAGGGAGTAGAACATTACACTGTTGATTTTCATCAGGAAATTGTGGGCTTTGTTTACTAATGAAGATGTTGATGAGCAATATTGACGGATAGACGTCGCATATTTAGGCAACCAACAATTAATGTTAGACAAGTTGGCGACAGTTGGTATATGTGCCCCTGATCACATCGCTAACGCAAATATAGATACATTCTCAAGCAGGCGAGCAATTTGTCATTAATACAAAGATAGTATTGCAATGACAATCAGTCACAACGTCAACTCTCCTATTTATTATTTTCAAATAGACGTCGCAGTCAAAGTTATCAAAGAGACGTTCTACATCGCTTGCAGCGTTTAACACTTCTAGATTATAATAATAGTTTTTAGATTATAGTAATCAACTAGTGGACTGCAGCAATATCAATGCTGCTGAACAGAACCACGCAAAATGGTTTGCCGAAATTTAGCACGCACACTGCTGAAGAACAACAAACAAAACACTACGCTTGAATAACATTACGATAAATTGAATATTATTACAAAAGACAGTCTTCACGAATACTGCAATAATATAATGTAGTAAATACGGATATACAGTAGAACGGTTCTTTACATACAAATAATTTCAAAATAGTTGCTCCATAACTCAATACGTGAATAGCAAATATTGAATGGCGGGTAGCCTCGCCCTTAGAACCTTGCTGTCGCATGACATCAGCCGTGTGTTCGGGAGTGACGCACTGAGTCTGAAAATCAGTCGATACGAGCAGTATGATAATACACGGAATAACACAGTCCCAAGTTTGTATTTTTCTGTCATAATTGAAACTGTTGAATTATTCTTGGATTTTCCCCGAGTTTGCGGGCATCTAGCGAAATAAAGAATTGTCTGTCACATGGCCTGAGGCTGCACAGCTTTATTTCAATTGCTGGGCATATTGAAAATTAGCAATAAAGATATCAGTGTATTTGTTGGAGACATGACCAACAGTAAAACAAGAAAATTTGTTTCTTGTTCAGCATTGTTCAATACAAACTTCTTTTAGGCCATCAAATATACTTATCATTGTTCAATATATTTAGCAGATAGCAAATAATTTTTATTGTCAACTGAAAGAGGAGATTTGTACAGGATGGTAGTACAAAGGTTTCGAATTTATTTGTAAGACTGCCTAAAAATGACTAACGAACCATTCCAGATTCTTCTAGTCAATCTTAGCGTTGAAACGTAGCGTCATTCCCTGCCCTCGAATATGCAAAAACCTCACACCTAATACCAGGTAGACACTTCGATACTAAACAGCCTCGTTAAGCAAAGGCAATGTACACTCACAGTTTAAACTCGCTAAACGCGACGCGGCAGCCGCCAGCGACGCGGAACGGCGCGTGAACTGACGTGGAGCGTCGTTTGGAGGCGCCTCGTGAGCGTGCAAGGCCTGTGCCAACGAGACCGGTGGCAGCGGGGGTTGCGGCGGGGCCCCGCTAGGGGGTGGTGCCGGTAGAAGTGAAGGCGAGGATGTGTGGAAGTAAGTGGGGATTCCACAGAGACGCTCGGGGAGATGGCGGTGGACGGTCGTGAAGGTGGTGGCAGGGGTGGAGATGACTTAGGTGAAGTGGGATAGCGGTAGAGGAGGCGGTGATGGAGGACGCGCGATGGTGGAGGAGACGGCGTTGGAGAAAGCGGCGGTGGAGGCGCGGAGGTGACGCGGAGGGTAGGAGGTGACGGGGTGGAGGTGACGGGGTGGAGGTGACGGGGTGGAGGTGACGGGGTGGAGGTGACGGGGTGGAGGTGACGGGGTGGAGGTGACGGGGTGGAGGTGGCGAGGTGGAAGTGGCGGGGTGGAAGTGGCGGGGTGGAGGTGGTGGGGTGAAGGTGGCGGGGTCGGAAGTGGAGATGGAGGTCGCGCGGGTGGAGTTGGCGTTGGTGGAGGAGACGGGGTTGGAGGAGGCGGATTTGTAGGAGGCAGGGTTGGAGGTGGCGCGAGTGGAGAAGGCGGATATGGTAGTGGTGTGGGTGGAGGTGGCGGGGGAAGGCAGGTGGCTGACAGCAGTGGCGACGGCGGGAGCGAGCGACGGTGACGGTGGCGGCGGCGAAGACGCCTGCGGTGCCGTCGGTGTGGCGGTGAGGCCAGGCCCAAAGCGAAGCGACGCGACCCGGCGTAGCGCGCGGCGCGTTGCGACGACAGGGGCGTTGCCTTGGCTCCGCGACGCTATCTGCACATCGCTAGAGATGGGCGCTGAAGTCCCGCACTCCACGTGCTCCCGCGCCCGGGTGCCGCCAGATGGCGTCGTGATTGCGCAAGTGGGTTTTTAACGAGGCGGCGGCGGTGCGCAACGCGCCTTCCATCAGCGTGGGAGCTGCCCGCCACCTCGCGACGTGGCAAGCAGCAGCACCCAACCGCCCCGTGCGCATTACCACACCGCAGCGCGACTTCCAGACGGAAGCCCTTGTGCGCTGTTTTTTTAGCGTTTTTTAGCATTTATTTAGCGTTGGCGTGCACCGGCACGGATCAACGACCAACGTTACCTAAGTAACTTTTCAACCAACCCGTCTTCCATTTCTGGTAAATTAATGATGAATATAATGTTTACTGGAAGTGTCGAATGATTAGACACCCGGCGAATACCAGAGTAGTACTCTACGCAAATGGGCTCGGACCTCGTGCGATCTTTCCTTCCTTTTCCTTGTTCAATCCTCACCTCTTCTTACACTTACATTCACTACACCATCACACATGCTGGGAGACCATCTGGGGTTAGAGCTTGTGTCAGCTGGGAAGGTGCCCTGATGATGGGAGATATCTGATTGGAGGAAAACCCCGCAAGCCAACGGGTAGGTCGGCGGTCGGCGCCGGATCTCGCCATCTAGCGAGACACCTCTCGCAATAATACATGCACTAAACGTACGGGATTAGTGACCTTAGCATCATTCGCTTGATGCGTCCGGAATCACTAATTAGGCAATCGAATGTTTAGTGTCAAGAAAAAGCAAAGTCTATACTGAAAGGGGTTGAACAGAAAGGTTAATTGTTTAAGAGCAGATACGCAATAAAGCTTCAACGCTTTTTAAAATGATCGATATTTAAATGCCCAACGACATATTCCCTGCTTTAACCTCCCAGAACTCTTAAATCACCATTCAAACTACTAGGTTATTTAAATAACATAAAAAATAATGTGTATTTGGTGGAACTGGAACAAGGCCTACCTGAAATCCCCATGCACTTTCCTATACATAAAATGAAGAGATGAATGAGACAGTCACGTAAATGTGACATTTTCTTTCACAAATGTGCGGCATAATTTTTCTCCTTTTTGAAAGAAATATTTCTTTAGATTGGTTCCAGTATTATGATATTTTGTGCAATAAGCAACCTTTCTATTATCAACGAAAGGTTTCCTTCTTTATCTTCAGAAATTGTCTTGTCTCTTTGTACACAACTATAAATCATTCGAATTCTTGTTTTCATTTCATAAAACGCTAGTGCTCGCTCTACTGCTGTTTCGGCTATGCGTGTCTCTTCTTGATTACCTGCAAGTTAACGAGTTTCGTACCGTTCTTTTTCGTCGTCTCCCTTGTGTTGAGTGGCTGCGTGGGTATTTATGTTCATCGCTGCGGAAATTACGTACAAAGTCAGCGCGTAAAATGGAAAATTACTCGTACATTACTTATTGCAATTAACTTAAACGAAAAGAACACTGCACTTCGAAGTCAGCCCTTCAAAGCCACAACGTGCAACTGAATTACGAGGTACAATAATTAAACTTCTTTGTTTCTGCTTTCTCGAATCGAAATAGACAATATACTTATGAGTAAACAGAGTTGTATTTTCAATGCCAGGTTAGGAGGTCCGTTCCCAGACAATAGCGATAATATTTTATAATGGATCTCGAGCAGGGTACTAATAAAATATAGGTAGCGATAATAGGAGATCTACCAGGACAATAATAAAAGCAATGCTTTCTTTGTAAAAAAAAATAGTGAAACGAATAATGCTAAGGTACAACAGATATATTTAAACCACATTCTTTGTGAGATTTGTTTCAGAGGTATAGGTTTGTGTTATAATATAATTTTTTTTACTGATATGTAATTGTTGGTTAGATCAAGGAGGCGCAACGGACCAACCGGTCTAATGCTTGAGGGAGAAGAAGAAGATATGTAATTGTATTGCCTTTGATATGGAGCTTCTGCTCTGCCTAATTCACTACCTAATTCATTCACAACTACCATTACACATTCACAACTACAATTACCATTACACTGCCTAATTCACTTAGACCGAGCGGTTCCTGGTTGCGAGGTTAAAAATTAGAACAGAGTTGCATGATGCTACATTTTCGCTTATGCTAGGGAATTACGAAAAGACAAACCGAGTCAAATCAACATCTAGTAAAACAGTAAATAAGTAAATCTGAATCATTAAAATTAGGAAAAAATAAAATTAATTTCCGGGCGTATCTAGAATGTCACATACTATCAGTCATATTGCAGAAAGATATTCAATGTTGTTTTTCCTACGCTGTGTCAGAGGTTGTTCGCAAGGTTTCCCTTTAACAGTTTTACTTTACGAACCAATTTTAAACTCTCACTTACTTTCTGGGTGATACGCAGTCAGCAGATTCTAATGACCAAATGACATCATTATTAAACACACATTGTTACCAAACTGACTGTTTGAAATCTGAAAATAAAAACCTACGGAAACAGTCATACATTATTTTCTTAAAAATGTCGCCTCATTATTGGATCAAAACGAAGCATCTATTGGAATATTTTTAGATTTTTCAAAATCTTTTGACGTCATTGATCACAACATTTTACTTTAAAAATTACCTTCATATGGAATCCGTGTTACTGCTCTATATTCGTTATGTTCGTACCTTAAAAAACGATGGCAGAGACTGAACCTTACTGGAATAATGGAATATTATACCTTTCCGACTCTTTGCCAATTGCACGTGAAGTTCCGCAGGGATCGGTTTAAGGCCCCATTCTCTGCCTACTATATGTAAACGGTATGCCCTCGACGATTCGAAATGGAAGAACAGTTCTCTTTGCAGATGATACGAATACTCTTTCCAATAAAGAAACAGTAAAGAATATATAATCAGATAATTCAAATTGGTTCCGTAATAAAAAAAGAATAGTAAATGAAAAGAAAACGGTTTCAATGCAGTGTTCCATTTCAAATAAACAATTCTGTACTTCAATGAAAATGAAGGTTGTGCCATTGGCTGATGTTACGGTAACAAACTTTTTCGGTCTCTCAATTAAGCCAAAACACGAATGGAACGTCCATTTAAATGAATTAAACACAAAATTAAGTTCATTATGCTACGCGTTCAGAATTCTTTCAAATTCAGTTAGCCGTCCGGCTCGTTGCGTATATTTAGCGAATGTTCATTCCCGTCTGAAATAAGGCATTCTATATTGGGAAATACATCTCATAACTCCCAGACTTATAGATTGCAAAAAAGAATTGTACGAATAATAAGCAAATCCCACCCACGTGGTTCTTGTAGGGCTCTCTTCACTAATCTAGGAATTTTACCTTTACATTGTCTCCTGATTCACGAAACTGTGGTTTTTGTAAAAAAAAAAAAAAAAGACTTACTTGACGGCGGGAATATATTTCATCAAACAGTGTCTACCACTATAACACTCTTCGTAGTAATCATTCATCCGGTGACTGTATCAACAGATAACTACAAATAATTCACATTCAATACATGTACATTATTTTACGATATTTTTCCAGATGACATTAAACGATTAAATTCGATAGAAAAGTTTAAGTCCCAAGTAAAATCGTTTCTGCTGCATGACAAAAGACATTAAAGTTTTTACCGAATTAACGCAATTAAAGACTATACCGAGCATCAAAAGGAAAGTAATATTAATTTTAACAATGATATTTAATGTACTATTTACCATTTGGGCTGTATAATTCAAAACAACTTATAACAAGTATTATACCGCACCTTCTGTGTCAATGACCCCCATCTCGATATCGTTCTCATCCAGTTTCGCTGATCCTTGAGCAAATGCTGCGATGGCCCCTTGTTTTGCTTTAGAACATAAATGTAACTTCATTAACTGTGTGTCTTCTAGAATTCAGTTGAAAACATAGTTATTCAAATTATCGTTCTCAATGTTGTCGCGGGAGTATTACTTCTTCTCTATTAAGGACATGATGAGGGATAATAGGCCAAATTTATAGCTGAATTACACTTGAAAATCGATTTTATTACATCGAAATTTTGGTTAACAATCCTTGCAAAAAAACGCGCATTTCTTTCTGTATTCGAAATTCAACTAGTAGTGCTTATGGTAGGTTACGGATAACAGATGTATGAAAACATGTACATAATTCATGTCTCCCCATAGTACGTTTTTAACTGTTTTTGATATAAAATAAATATAAAAAAGTCTTCTGAGGGTAATGCGTATGTCAAGGGAGAACATCGACAATCATATAGAATCATGGCTATTCGTTGTCTTCAATATCATGTAAATATAACATCGAAAGTTTGTTACACTTTTTTAATTTTATTTTTGTAGGTCACGGTAATGTTCCCCTATATTTTAAAACCAAAATGCATGACTAAATTCAGTACGTTATCTCAATATTACAGTCATAATATTTATGACCGGAATTATTCTCGAAGATAATTGGGAAACAATGTATTTGAAGTGAAGATTAGTTATTATTATTTTTTTTATTATTATTATTATTATTATTATTATTATTATTATTATTATTATCAACATTGTTTTTATTTACTTAATAGGACAGAAAATTCTTTCATTAATGTTTTTCCAGAATACATGCACTATAAAGCGTATTGTCTACGCATTCCACTCTGAGAGAAAATAAACTAGATTTCATTATTTACAAATGGCTTTGGTGGTAGTAAATAAAGGGAAGCTCCAACAAGTTTCTAGAACAGAATTTGTAATCTAGAGCACGAACTGATGAAATACAGAGCATAAAGTGTATTCAGTGGTCGATATGCGCGGCAGCGTAAACCGCAGGTTAAACATAATTGAAACGGAGGGGCACGCGCCCATTTAAATTGCAAAACCTCACTGCCGCGAGTGAGTGCCGACTTCCGAGATCGTTACGGTACTTTAGGGAGGACGACTCACAGAGTCGTAAAGAGATTTCTGGGAGAGCTGATTTCTCGTTGTTATTGTTAGTTTTGAACTTTCGGGCCGAGATCGAGATGGAGAAACAAAACTTCTTGTGAGGGTGAATACTGTGCTTGTTTAAAGGCACACAAACTGACGCTAAAGAAAATGATTGTAAATGCACAGAGCTTCACCAAGCGGAATTTGCAAGACTTAGAAGCAGAAACGTAGGAAGAAAAAAAAGAAAAAGGTCGTTGAGAAACAGTGGAGGGCGGGGAAGGAGTGGAGTTTAAGAAACTCGTCCGCGGGGGGCAGCGGCGGCCCAGCGTAGTCACCTAGCGGCCATTGTGGATTCCGTCTGCGTTAAAAGTCTCGTGCATTATTCATCGGCGCGTTAAATATTTATTACAGAAGATATGCACGCGCCGCCCACCGCTCAAACAAACAGAAGAAATCGACGCCGCGACACCGGCGCTGCGGTTCGCAGCGCCACGAACCCTTTGTCGTCCGTCGTGAATAGCAGTAAGAATAGCAGACCCGGAAGGTATAGATCAGTGGTGTCAAGGTAGCTGCAACTTCGAGAGTTGGTGGCGCGGGTGACACAATGAAATCTCCCCCCTCCCCGCAGTTCATTATCTCTTTACAACTGTCAATGTGTTGTTGTTGTCTTTTTCTTGCTCGCAAATAGGCCGACTTGGACCACGCGTGCATGCACCGTGCATTTGCCAGGAGTCAGTAATATTATCTTGGTGTCAAGTGCATAAAATATATTATGGGATCAGACTTTAGCTAGCTCTGATTTTTATTCTCCTGGGTTGTGAGGCCTGGGAGAATGGAAGATGAAATGATGATAATGAAGCGTGAAAGGATGCCACTCACATGCAGACATACACAACACAAACATGCCCGTGGCGGGACTCGATCCCGCGATCTTCTGGTCCGAGACCGTTACGGCACTACTTCTTTAGCGATATCGGCTATCTGATCGGCTTGTTGTTCTCTTTATTAATATTTTTACTTTTATTTTTGTGATCACAGTTCTTTTTGTGCAGGGTCAAAATATTTCATTTCCTTTAACGAATACGCTCGTGCAGGTTTCGACCGCAGTATCACTACAGCAAAACAGAACTTGGTGATCATTTCCTTTCACGGCACTAGTTGTGTTGATAAGCTCTTGGCTTTCCATGATGACGCGAGGAGAGCTACTGACTAGTATCTTGATATCACTGGTATAGATGCACCTCACAGATAACAGCCTTGGGGAAGCTTACTTCAAAGCAGAGTGAAACAGGAGTTAACTAATAATTTGATTAGAAACTTTCTCTTACCACGTTTTCGGGCGTTGTTTCACGCCCACGCCAACAGTCAATTTAGTAGAAAGACATTTGGGGCGTTTTTGAGTTGGGAAGGCTTTTCAGACACTTCAACGATTACGGGACTGAATCGTTAATCATACAAAAGTGTAGAGCTATCACTAAGTGCTGGCGCATATGCAGAAGGTCTTTTTCTAGGCGGCAAAGCTGTAGTAGCCCAATGAGTGATCGAAAGCGGAGTTGGCTCTATGTCCACTTGTCATTTCAGTGATTGGGGTTAAAATTCTCTTCATACCGTGAGGAAAGTGAGAAGAATTAAACTGACTTTTCAGCTTGTTTCCTTGGACCGATCTGGACTCTCCTGCTTCTCAATTTACACTATTTTGACAATAATTCGTATTGTGGTTATCGTCGTTATACATTCATGACAACTCCTAGTAATAGTAAAACTGTCTTACGCGAGGCAGTAATAAATAAATGTAGCGAATGTTTTTTGTTATTTAAGGTCGCATCAAAATGCAGGACATTAGCGACCATAGCGTATGTTTGTTGAATGTTTGGTGCAAACCCGTTAAACACAAACTAGAATGACTTCTTTGTAGAAACGTGTATATAATAATAAAATATCAAATGCCACCTAACAATTTTTATGACACACTATATTTCACTAATTAATAATTAATTTTCACATATTAGATGTTTCACGAATTTGATTTCATACTATACATTTTGTACATTAAATATAGTAATTACTTACATTACCATTTGCGAGTTGACAACTAATTCTGGTTCCATCGTCATTTCATCTGAATTAATCTCTAGATGGAATTTTCACAGAACTTCAACCTAGGATATGTGCCGCATTGCATTGGTTCTGCTATAAATTGACGCAATAAAAGAAATCAGATGAAGTGCTGAGTGAAACTAACTGAAAATGTTTCAACGCAGCCTTTGGAATAGTGGGCTGCACACTAGTTTCGCGAAAGCAAAAACGATTCATTCACATCTAGTTTATCGAATGCAATACTGCAGATGCATATGAAATTACTAAAAATCCATGAACTATCAACACACGTTTGAAATTATTAAAATAATATTAAACTATTAAAATAGTGATTTAAAAAGTATACTAAATCAAGAAACCATAAATAGTAGAATATCAGATATTTCATATTGGCTCCGTAATAAAAAAAATTAATAGTAAATCAAAAGAAAACGGTTTCAATACAGTTTTCCATTTCAAATAAACAACTCTGTACTCCATTGAAAATGAATGGTGTGCGATTGACTGATGTAGAGATAACAAACTTTTTAGGTCTTTCATTTCAGCCAAACCGTAAATGGAACGTCCATTTAAATGAATTGAACACTAAATTAAGTTGATTATGCAACGCATTCAGAATTCTTTCAAATTCAGTTAGTCGTTAGGCTCGTTGCGTATATTTAGCGAATCTTCATTCCCGCCTGAAATACTTGTATGGCATACTATTTTGGGGAAATACATCACATATCTCCCAGACTTTATGATTCCAAAAATTAATAGTATGAATAATAAGCAAATTCTACCCACATGATTCTTGTAAGGCTCTCTTTATTAACCTCGGAATTTTACCATTATCACGTGTCCTGATTTACGAATCAGTGGTTTTTGTAAAAATAAAAAAAAAATAAAAAAAAGACTTACTTGACAGCGGGAATATATATTCAGCAAACGCCGTTGTCTATAACTACAACACTCGTCTTACTAATCATATTCATCAGGTGACAGTATCAACAACTCCCTTCAAAAAATTCACATACAATACATGTACATTATTTTACGATATTTTTCTAGATGACATTAAACGATTAAATGCGATAGAAAAGTATAAGTCCCAAGTAAAAGACTATACGGAGAATCAAAAGGAATGTAATATTAATTTTAACTATGATATTTAATGCACTATTTACCAGCTGTATAAGTCAAAACGACTTGTAACAAGTATTGTACTTTATCTTCGAGGTTAATGACCCCCATCTCGATACGATTTTCGTCGTATCCGTGATCCTTGAGCAAATGCTGAGATGGCCCCTCGTTTTGCTTCTGGACATAAATGTAACTTCAAATTAACTTCTTCCCATATCTCGTCACACACAGTTTTTAACTGTTTTTGACAAAAATAAATAAATAAGAGAAAGAAGAATCTTTTTTGCTCCAATTTTGAAGATCGACTTTCTCTATTTCATCATTTTTTACGTCTTTCTGATAGTAAGGCACGTTTGAAAGAATTCATTAAAATCATCATTAAAATTGTTCAAAATTTTGAGGAAATTGCCACAAAATATTGGCAATACATACGTCAGCTTTATAAGCATTATATAACTTTTTCAAGACTATGAATGCCCTATCAAATTACAAAGAATGTTGTTATGATGAACTCTTTAACTGAAAACATATCGCGCATATTTTTCGCAGGAAACTTAATAACATATATTATAGCAGCACTATTTTTTAACATATTTCACTTTATAACGTAAATAAAAAATATAATATAACTACGTAAACATGTCGATAATTAGACAATGATGAGTCATAATCGATGCTTTCTTATGCTAAGTTATACTTTTCGTCAAAGAGATAGAGGCTCAGCTCTCCATGCAATTCGAATGATTGCTTAAAAATTGAGACTTACATTCAATTTCACAACAGCTTTAATTGAAACACGAAGCAAAGTGTTATTTATATTTGGATATTAATAAATATTGTTTCTGCTAAAATATGAAATATTTGGAATATCTAATTAATTAATTCTCAAATCAGTGTACAATGTTTATAATTCGCAATTTTTCTATATGTAATTAATATTAATAACCGAAAAATAACATTTAATCTGATATTACAAATATAAATATTATGTGTACCATACCACCAAAAAAGCAAATCACACAGCGAGGCTTGTCAATATTATGCCGCATTTTGTTAAAGTGACAATGTTTGTAAATGTGAATGTACTGAAAAATCGGTGTATTTTCAAAGCCAGGATTTCAGAGAGGGAGAAAGTCAGTAGTTTCTAAGCTTGCTCTCATATGTGTCATTAATAACGAAATCCGAACGAACGAACGAACGAAGACATTACATTAAGCTTTATAGCTACAAGGATCAATTGATTTATGTGCGCTAGACTAAACTTGGATCTCTTCCGTAGCAAGTCAGAGGCGATAACATTATTCACGATGACTAATGTTATGGCAGTCAATAATAAAAAATGGAAAATGGGAAAGAATTTTGGTAACCTATCTTAGAACTTTTATTCGTATTATTCCACAAAAAATTAATATGAAATAAGAAATTGTCTTTTTGTAATGGTAGTTCTTGGCTCTTTTTTAGGTGTTCATTAATATTATACCCACAAAAATTCTTACTGACACTTAATCACTATACAGTTTGGTGCATAGTGATTAAGATTAAGTTTGGTGCAACTGTATAACTCAAATCGCTATACAGTTTGGTGCAAATCGGTTTCCGATGGAAAACTTTCGTTTCCGAGAAAATTCACCTTTTCGTTACTTTCGAGCGCGCAATTCAAGTTCCCTGCGCTGCACCAAGAGACACACTCCAGCTTCGCTGCGTGAATGGTTGAGAATAACGGACCAGCAGCGGCAGGTCCAGTGCACAAGTGGCAGGACCACCTCTTCCCTCCCTTCTTCCTCTCATCGCGTCACAGCTACAGCGCGTGTCCCGATGTGCTTCAAAATATTCGAATCGCTGTAAAGTAGCCTAATTTGTACAAAATGAAATTTTTTGGTGCGAAACCGATTACGGCAGAATTTTTCAAATAATCATAAGAGTCTTTACGAATTTTTGTCGGTATAATTGAAAAGCACAGTGATTATAATAGAGTATAATTAATTGTTTTAAAGAAAGAACTGAAGTAACTGAGCACTTTCAGTTAATAAAAAGAGATTCTAGTAATTAACAAGTGTTACCAAGTGGTAAATGATCAGTGCATCAGACGTCCTCTCAAATGGCAACAACCTAATGGTTCAGGAAGGGAAGGAATCTTGAAATTGAGAAACAAGTGTGAAGAAACATAGTGCGTCTGCTGAACAACTTTGCTGAATTCGAATAGATATCTCAGTTCTCGCTCAGCAGCGGTCACGAGCAGACGTGCTCCGCAGCTCCGCCAGTTAGCCGAAGGCTAGCGCTTATCGTGTAGTGTGTTTAGATTGAGTGTCAAACTAGTTTCGCTTGCACTGCAATCTACGTGTCTATCTAAAATATTATACATCGTTACTTCAAAATCAGTTTAAATTCGCAAATAATATTAAAAAATATTTACCACAAGTGAGTGAAAACCAACCAGTGACCGCGAGTGGCGTAATGAACGTACAAGGTAGCCCCGAGTCGGGGCTACACGGTACATCACAAGTGTTTGTGAACGCTATGGATACCTTATATGCAAGCAACAGCGATCAGTGCATTCTCCCAACAGCACAATTTCAACTTTTACAACAACAGCAACAACATCTGCAACTTCTTCATCAGCAACATCAGCAGCAACTACTGCTACTTCAACAGAATCAACTCACAGCGCAACAAGGGCAACCGTTAATACAGCAGCAACCGCCCCAAACGACCCTGCCCCAAGAACACCAAAGCGAGGAGATGCTCGCCACAACGTCCAACGAAACGCTTTCAAACGTAAGTAAACGAAAGAGAAATGATGATGAAAACTCTATGCCATTATACAATGTTCAAACTTCATCGCGTTTCGAAGTGCTTCAAAATCTTAAAGACAGTGATCTAAGTACTCCTGAACAAACATTAAAAATTCCGCCCATAATTATGCACAACGTACTTGACTACAACCAAATGATTTCCGACATTAAATCAGTCGTCAAATGTGATTTCACAACCAAGACAACCGGTGATCAATTAAAAATCATGCTCACTACAATAGAAGATTACCGTAATTTTAGACATCACTGTGTTGAGAAGAACAGACAATTCTATTCCTTCCGCGACCCTTCTATTAAAACCTTTAATGCTGTGATGAAGGGCATCCCCACATGTTACTCGGAAGCTGACATTTTAAAAGAACTTGAACTCAAATACCCTGTTATCAAAGTGACTAGATTATATGACAAAAAGAAAAATCCAATTGAAATTTGTGCTCTAGAAATAAAAGACAATAGAGACGGGAAGTCAATATTAAATTTAAATCGCCTGATGCATTGCGTCATACAAGTTCAACCCAGAACAAATCGAAACTACCCAATACAATGTAAACGTTGTCAAAGGTATGGACACTCGCAAGCAAACTGCCGACTCACTCCGAGGTGCGTTAGATGTAAAGAGTCACACCACTATTCTCAATGCACAAAACCAAAAAGTGACAAACCGAATTGCGTTAACTGTGGCTTGGAGCACACAGCCAATTACAAAGGCTGTCGCATTTTCAAAGAAATTCAACAAGCACGTTCAAACCCAAATGAACGCAGGTCAGGGTCAGAGCAACAACCGCCGCCGCGCAACAATCCCTCTCGTAGCCCTCCAACATTTAGTCCTCGCGAATTTCCTCCCCTTCCCAAAACCAATACCCCGTGGTCACCGGCTCAATCTTTGCAAACCCAAATGCCAACTGATGTATCCCAACTAATAATCACAATAGTATCACAAGTAATCTCAGCTATAATCCCGCAAATTCAAAATATTGTCCAGTCAGTGCTAATAAATTTCCATAATGGCAAATAAAATCACCTTATTGAATTGGAATGCAAACGGAATTAAAAGACAACATCAGAAATAGAAATTTTTCTTCACGAACACAAAATCGATATTACATGCATAACCGAAACCCACTTGGTTCTAAATGAAAAATTCAAAATTTCCGGTTATAAAATATATAGAAGTAACAGAATTTCAAATGTTGCAGCCGTCCCTTCGTCCACCTTAAATCACCCACCCATCTTCCACTTTCCAAATTCCACCCACTGACACCCTCTCCTCAAAATAAACCCATATAACTCCAAAAACTGTTATCCACAGTTTCTTCTCAAAGAACAACTTTTTATCAGACCCCCGAGAAAGGAGGTAACGCATGCGGATGTCCATCCCTAAAAGTTAATGTGTATAATATTGTACAATGAACACCCCTGAAAGGCAGAAATGCCGAGCAGGTAGAAATAAATTAAAAAAAAAATAGATATCTTGTCAATCGAGCGGCCTCGACTCGCGCAATACTCGTACAGACTCGGCTTTATTTTATTTCTTATTTTATTTTACGTCAACAACAGTTTAAAAATCTGTGTGTGGCCTGCTACGGGGAGAAGTGTGTTTTGCGGGCTTTTCCCGTTTGAGTGTTGTTTGTCAGAATGTTGTTCGTTTTAATGATGTTCGTTACAGAAACGTCCCATTTTCTTTTGAATGCTGATTATTAGAATATTATCTACCCCAATGTAGTTAACAAAGAACTAAGAGGGATATGTTACAGTTGGAAATAGAATACATAACTTGCAGTGATTAAATTTCAAATACAGTTTTTGTCTGCCAGTTGTGCAAAATATCGAAATGCAAGAATGCAATACAGTAATTAGTGATGATAAAGTAATTAACCATGGTTTATGGCCGGCGAGATCTCTTGATATCTAGACCTGTAATGTTTTTGTTTGGGATTTGTTGAAAAGAAGAGAAAAGTATAAAAATAATAACGGATTTTCAGGAACATATAATGAGAAAAATTCGAACATAGACAAATTCATTTTAGTAAGTTGGATTGAGAATATGTTTCGTCGGAGCCATACGTGTATGTGGAGGATGGTGAAGAGCGGCTCCAGCATCACTGAGGTGAGTTTTTTTTATTATTTTTTAAAATTCTGTTGCGTCTTTTACGCAACTATGGCTCTTAGCCATCTTTTTGAGGACTGATCATGTGGAATAATTATCCGTCAAATTTCGTCTTGATCCATGCCTAATTTTGCAGTCTAATCTCATTTGTGTAACGTCGTAGTCAGTCATTGTCTTTAATCCCTTCGGCCAAGCGCTCTATGCCGTTTTAGTAATCGGGATTCCCAGACGGTAATCCATCCAGGAATGTGTTGTGTCACGAGTTGCTTAACGTTTGTGACTCCATGGAGCGTAGTTAAGCAATTCGGCTATCGACGCCAGCTGAAAAAAACGACGCGCGGACCATGCAAGTGCCGCCGCTTGCTCAGTTCGCACAGAATTGAGAGCTCAGGGGATCCGAAAGCGCCATGTCCGCGAAATTCTTGAGTTGACCTGTAGTTCCGTGCTGGATGCCATCTCGTCTCGATATTACAGAAATTGATAAAGCAAATATGGCTAAAGCGGAATTCCAAAATGACGAGTGAACGCATGTAATGCATACATATCTGATACAACACATTAGCTGCACGCCAGAAGCTGTCTGGAAATTCGTAAGATGGCGAAGAGAATAATGAGTGATGTGGATCGTAAGGAGTGGAATGCCCTCAATAAATGCTTACTTCGATATGTCAGGGAATTAGCAGTTATGAATCTCGACGGTACATTAAGAAGGGAAATAGTCTTTTTCTTTATGAGTTGTGGAATAACTACATTAAATTTCTCGATGATCCTCTCATCACCAAAAAGACAACATATGTGATCAGTGTATCTCGATGTACTTGATACGTATCTGTTTATATCCAAGAACATAAGACTACCAGACAAAAACTTCAGTTGAAATAGCATCAAAGGAATTAACGAACCGTGTGTAACAAATTTGTAGTTTTTAAAAGAGAAAAACTCTGTACAAATATTTTTAAATTTTATTTGTAATGCATTTATAGTTAGAGTGGTTACGTAATGTAATCCCTGCGAAGTTGATGCGACCATTTAAAAACGTTACCGTCCTTACTGTTTATGATTGAAAATGGGTAAGAATACAGTTCAGTTGTTTGCGTTTTATATTTATAAACGTTGACTTGCTTTCTTCGAGTCTTAAAAAATGTTCAAACATCACAATTTCATTGAACATTAATATACTAATACAGTATTTTTTTTATCCCCAATGTCGATGCTTTGTGTTAAAATCTACTTATCTCCGTGAAATTTGATTCCAGTCCAATCTTTTGGCATTTTCGATTGTTTTTCCTCACATTTCATTGTCTCTAATTCCTCACGTTATGATATAATATCAATAGTGTTTTTTATATACATAATCTATGTTAAATAATAAAAGACTTTACATAATTAGTTAAATATTCATGACATTTTCGTGAAAAATGTGTTAAAAAATACATCCGCTGAATGACAAACTCATTATGATCTAAATGAAGATCACCAAAACGTTCTTAGTTAACCTATGAAAAGTTCCAAAATTGAAAATAATGGAACAATAGGCTAATACAGTTTTTTTCTGTGTTACGTCAGAGTGAAAATTAAAGATATTAGAGGATTAATATTGAAACATGCGCGATAGTTAACACGTACATAATAACAGGGCTACATACAGGGATTCTCTCCTTTGTATTAGAAGTAACATGATTACATAACAGTGTCCATTAACATAGTATGTACAGGCTGATTTCCGAACACATCATCGGAGGTTTTTAAAATTCATATAAAGTGGAACATTCAATATGTTGATATAAAACAAGACGAAGTAACCTTGAGTTACTGCGTATTTATCCCTTTAATCTTCTACATACAAAAAAGAAAACGGTCTATTTCTAGTTTACAATGCAAGTAACGCGACGGCTCCCTAGATATTATTTCTCTCCACCCCCCCACCCTTGGACAGACACCTCCCTTTCTCTGTCCATTCCAGCTCAGCTGCTCCTCGCCTGCCCCGCCTTAGCCCGCTCCCAATTACGCCCCTTCGCGGACAGCTGCTCTAGAATCTCAGTGAATTGCAGGTTGCATTAATAACTTCAGCAACATATATATATAATCGTTTGGAATAGCAAACTCATGTCTTTTGTAGGTCGCTCACAACATTTGTGCAAAATTTGGTTGAAATTGCTTCATGCGTTCTTGAGCTCTGCTACACAATGGCATGCACGCATATTCCCTCTTTTTCATATTAAGATTTTCAATGGTGATAAAGGTTATAGTCGACTAAGGGGGTGAAAAGTGCCCCCGCACCAAATCGGTAATTGACATATTCATGAAAGAGAATAAAAAATGTCGTAGATTCCCAAAAAATCAGTCTCCCAGGACAATCTGTTACCGAGATACAATGAGAAAGGTGTTTTTTATGTTTTATTTTTTTCTCAGCTTCTTTTGGATGCAGCAGGTTGAAAAAATTGGAGATGCGGAGAAAAATCGTTGAATTTTAAGGAATATTGTCAACATAATTTAACGTCAAATTCAAATAGAAAAATAAACATTTTTTAAAAATTGATTTTCGATCTGATAACGTTGGAGTACTGTCTCACTTTTCCCCTTAGAATGTGTCTCATACCATTCTATAATATATATTTTTGTAAAATTTTTAAACAGTGTGGACGAGATTGAAAAATGAGCTAAGAAAAAAATTAAACATGAAAACACCTTTCGAATTGTATCTCTTTAACAGATTGCCCTAGAAGACTGATTTTTGGGAATCTGTGACATTTCTGATTCTCTTTCATATGAGTATCGGGATTATCGATTAGTGTTCTGGGCACTTTTCACCCCCTTATTCTGTTTTACCCTTAGATGTGTCTTACCTAGGAATGACAATATTATCTGAAACTGTCGGAAATGAACGACAACTGCAATAATTTTCTTGAAGTGTGTATGAAAACTTAAAAAAAATTCCTTCCACGTGTCTTTATGTGATTTCAATATTTTTTTAAATACGTAATTAGTAGATTAATTTGCTTTACCGGTTTTGAAATAACCATTAAAGATAACAAAGCAATAATTTTATAGTGAGTTTACCACTACAAGCATTAAGAAATTAATTTGTTTAATTACTAATAAATAATAAACTAAAGCAGTCGTCTAAAATATGAAAAGATGAATTGTAACAATTGCCTGAAAAATTTCTCTGAATAAACGAAAAGTGAAATGAAGATATTATTGATATTTTATTTTTAATCATAATGAAAATTGAATTTAATGGTAATAGACCGTATTTTAATTCTACCTCTCTGAAAATATGCGGAACTTCATAAATTAGTTTATGAAATGATTTATCAGCCGACGTGATACATTGAATTTAAACAACTCAATAATTTACACACGCTTGATTACATTTCAGCGAAATATTATTACCAAGAAAATGAGTAAAACAGAAGTACAAAAAAAAAATACTCAATCATCCTCCGAATCTAGTAACGATATTAAAAACGTCAGCTGTGACGGAAAGGCCACTGAACTGGCACCAAACCAAAGTAGTATGGCTAACGTGCAATCTGTGAAATAAATATTGTTTAACAAATTCACTCATGCGGGACTAATGACGAGTCTAATTGGATGATGCATGGGAATTAAGACGTTCCGATTAGGTTTTTATCATTCTCCTAAAAACACATCGAGTTTAATCGTAAACACCTGAAAATAATGGCTAAGGTGTTTCGAGCATGTTTTCATGAGGTTATGATCTATGCAAGCAGACGAAATGTCTACGGTACTGTCTTTGTTTTGAGACCGAAAAAGGCATATAATTCACCATTCTGCCCATTTTCGGAGTATACTTATCTGTTATTTCATCTTAAGAAGAGCTTTTTCTTCACTATAATCATATTTTTAACTTATATAATACTTATCTGTATTTTAAAATACATACACAACACATACAATTTGAAAACTACGTTGCCTTGCATTTTTCACTATAAACATTGCAAGTTTACTTAGTCTATATGTTCCTCATATTGTCTGGAGGTATGGCTGACGTTAAATGGTGATGGAACTGTTGTCTTCCACTTCCTAGTCCCCGAAACAGTCATACCACGACACGCCTAGTTCACCAAGCGCAGCGCAGTCAGTATCGTCGCGTTCTATCACGAAGCAATTCTAAAAAATCCAACGCGAAATGTCATGCACGAAAGGGTCATGCACTTGGGCGTGCGCCGGGGAGAACTACTTGTTTATGAATTGTTTCCGTGTCCCGCTTTTGGAGTCCGTTATGGAGAGGAGCGGCCGAACGGAGGGTAGGACGCGGGTTCGCATCCACCCTCGCCGCAGGCCGCGATTTCCACGCAGAGCACGATCGAGAATGTCGGGAGACCGCCGCCGCGGCCGCAACGTCCCGCGGAGCGGAGGACGGGCGCTGGGGGGAGGGGGTTGGGCGAGGAGGTTGGGAGTGTGTGGGCGTCGGAGAGCACGGGATTGAGGACGGGGCGACGGTGAGAGCGGGTGCTGGCCGCTTCGCCAGAGCGCATTGGAATCCCCGAGAGGCGGCGCGACTGCGGTTGCGGCGAGGCGGGGAGAGCTTGGAGGTCGCGCGGGGGGGGGAGGTGTGTCGAGGAGCAGTGGGAGGAGGAGAGGGAACAGGAAGGGACGAGGAGGAAGTGTTGGGAGGGCGGGTTGGTTTGGGGCGAGGGGGCGAAGGAGAGCGAAAGTAGCTGCGTTGGTGGAGACGGCCAGGAGCAACGGGACGTTCGGCTCCCCGGGGAGGACGGCGGCGGCGCGGCGGCGGCGCGGCGGCGGCGCGGCGGCGGCGGCGGCGGCGGCGGCAGCGGTGGCGGCTGCGGTGGCAGTGGCTTCGCCGGTGGCGGAGGTGCGACGGCGCAGAGCTGGAGGGGGAAGCGGGGGGGAGGGCGGAAGCAGCGAAGCGGTAACGGTAGTGGAAGCAGTGAAGACACGGACTTGAAGATGGTCACGACCTCCGGAGGAGACAATAGAGATGCGAGTTGGCGGGTGACAATGGTACAAGATAGAGAACAGAGAGCAATTATAATGGTGTTGGCTAGGAAATAATTTTAAATAATGCGTACATATTGTAAATAATGACATAAAGATAAATATTGGAAAGCTTTTTTATTATCAGCACGATTACTTCCATTGTATCTGGCATTGAGTTGTGAAAGTTTCTGAAAGTTCTACAAAATATTCACAAAATACACGTTTTCATCGGGGCATTTGATAAGACAAGAAAACAAATTTTGAAAATTGGCGTATATCTTGGTACCTAACACTTGTTGTAAATTAAGTGAAACGTGCTGATTCAAACTATGAAAACCATTAGTCTTTAACACCCACATTTTTCATACTTCTTCAACCATTTATGTTTCACAAGAAATGTTTGTATTAAATGTAGTTCTAATGAACGTGGAATTAGCTAAGGAAATAATGAGATTGAATCACATGACACTCATACTACATAGTAATATATGTTTTAAGGTATAATGCGCATAAAATCCATACCTACTGACAATACTTGATTTAAGGTGTATTTGATTTGAATTTCTTGGCGCTCGCTGAAGTGTCCAGGAAGGTTGCAACATTGCTACACTCCATTGTACCTGATAGGTTACTGAATCATCGAGATGTCTTAGTGCAAACCATGTTCGCCACTGACCGAACCTGGATTTTCGGGGAAGAAATCAAAATGTGAGTCGAGATGATATGGAGGGACATATTGGCACCCAGCTTTTGTAGGCACTAATGCACTTCTTCACAACATTTACATAGCAGATTTATTATTATAAAGAAAGTGGCAACAACTGATTTGAATGTCATCCATGCATTCTTATCGATACCATTCAGTAAGTCTTGGAAATGGCTGCCAGCAATTTTCTTCGTTACTTCTGAACCTGTGAACATACCTTCTTTCCCTTACGCATAACTCAACTCTGGAAACGTTTTGCACAGGTACTGGAGAGCTCCCGAGTATGTATACTTGTGATAGCATATTTTTTCAAGAAATAGCGAGATAGTTTGATATAGTTTTTCAGGTGGGTAGAATATCTAACCAGTGTTGATATATATATATATATATATATATATATATATATATATATATATATATATATATATATATATATATTGTAGCGATACCGATTTCCTCATACCAGGAAAATTAAATAAAACAAACTCGGCCACCCTGAGTTCTACTGGGAGAGTAAACAGATGGCGATACACGCGCAACCCCGCTTATCGTGACAGCCATTTGCGCCCCCGGCCCAATAAGAAAGTCGTTATAAGGGTCAGTTGTGAAAAGATTAACGGAGAGAGAGGCCTGCGGGCGCCAGCACAGCTGCGAAATCTCTAGAACGATAATTCTGTCACTGGATAACGCGCCCCCTTGCGCAGGCATGGCCGATGTTCTAGAAGGAATAAGAATAACACTGTGCACTCGCAGCTGGCACAGAGAGCGGAAATTTCCGTGGCTTCCCCGTCGCGATTGGTTGGAAATAGTGAAATGCGCCATCACCTTTGGCCAATAGCGACGCGACTATTATAAGGAGCTGGAGCACACGAGAAAGCGGGTGGGGGCAAAAGTTGACTTGATACGATTTCGACTGATAGAATGTCAGAAGGTGTGGAGAATACGCTGAGGGCAGTCGGGAGAGAAACTTCTCTGGAGGGGTAACTATTCGTCGGGGAGAGACCAGTGTGTCTCTGAAAGACTTGCATAATTTGTCGGAAGGAGCCTGAGTATTAGGCTGAGGGCAGTTGGGAGAGAAATTTCTCCGGGGGGGTAACTATTCGGGCGAGTACGCCTATAAGGGTCTTATAGAATTTTACTGCGAGCCTGAGCATTGAGCCGACTGCAGTAGACAGAGAAAACTGCTCTGAAGTGGGAATTAGTTGTGAAGAGAGGCGAATGTTTATCTGAAGGAGTTCTTGACTTTCCGAAGTTGTGTTCGACAATTACCATGAGAATCAGAGAGACACATGGTGAATTACTACGCTCCTGAGATCGCCCGGCCACTCCGAGTTCTGCCAGTTCTGCCAGATACTACCAGACGCCGTCGCCCCCTAGCAGAGGTACGCATAGTTGACTGCTACGCTCCTGAGATCGAGAGAATCCCGGCCGCTCCGAGTTCAACCACCGCAGCCAGACGCCGCCGCCCTTTGGTGACGTCAACGACCCGACCGCTCAGCTGTTGGCGCGGGAGGCCGTCGACCTCCGCTGAATTCTTTGAAGGACGCCCAGCCGCCTCCTCGACCGCGCCCGCCCTCCCCGGGCGCGCAAAGACCATTTTCCAGGCAGTATCATTCAAGGGCATTCGTCCCTGTGTAAAACTTGTAATGCGGTGCCGCGCTTATGGTACATTGACTTGTAACTTTTGTTTTTTACCATTGTAATGTTAATTATAATTCTTCCTAATTTTTAAGCTTTACTCTGAATACTAACTTTTCATCTTCTTTTCTTTTCACCCTATTTTCTCATTTTTTTTACTCAATTTGCTAATGTAACTTCCCTGGGGCATTAGATTTGATTGCCTAGGAATAAAAGTAATTTTTACCAGTGATCAAAGTGTTTGTTTTTTGCCATTGTATCTGTTCAACGATTCCCTCCATCACCGACTGAGCTATAACCGGGCCGCTAACCGGGCGTTCTCTAACGAGACGACCGGGGGTGTTACAATATATATATATATTTGTGTCCATTTTGCAATAATACTGCTTTCAAACTTGTTTCAGTTGAGTCGAACAATAGCTATGCTTCAATGTTGTGTTCCATCCTCAGTCTTGTCAAGAGACCTTCAACGCCCGCACAGTAGCAAATAGTGTCACTTATTGCAAATAATGCGATATCGAAAATGCTTTAAAATATTACCTTAAATGTAATTTTTTTCAGATATTGTATGGATTTGCGCGAAAAATACAAAAAACATGAAAATAAAAAATTGAAGGACGGTGTTTCATGATAATTGATATCTTAAAAATCTGACGTGACAGAGCAAAACTGTTTTCAGATTTCAAATCAATATAAACAACTACATTGGAAAATGTAAACACCACGGTAGATATCTATAGGTTGTTGATCAGTGTAATTGATTATGTTTATGATGAAAATGTATTACCGAGAAAGCTTTAAACGGTAGCATCTCAGACGGCAAGAACGTTCAGAGATGGATTTCGCAATCCCGGAAACGTTGAGTGGCGGTGACTGAGGACGAGGAGGAGGAGGAGGAGGAGGAGGAGATTGTGATGGTGGAGGTGGTGGTGGGGGTAGAGGATCGATGGTATCGGAGGCGATGTCAGAAACAATTGGCAACGTGATGGATTTTATTTATTTATTTATTTATTTATTTATTTATTTATTTATTTATTTATTTATTTATTTATTTATTTATTTATTTATTTATTTATTTATTTATTTATTTATTTATTTATTTATTTATTTATTTATTTATTTATTTTATAACTGCTATGGTCTTTAGTATGAATAGTCATTAATGTAGGAACGTGTTTTTTGCGTGTAGGTGGCGGTGTTCTTCCCCCGTTGAATGGTGAAATCCGAGGCCCACCTACACGGCGGCTTGAGGAGCATTTTCCCTTGCAAGTATCTACCTCAACGAGGTACCCCAGCAGGGACAAGCTCTAAGCTCCAGATATGTATGGCAGTTTAGTGCATGTAAATATAAATGTAGGTGTAAGTTATATCAGAGGATAGGACAAGGAAGAGTCCCGTTTGTTAGCTATGTGGTGTTAGCAGGAGGATACTCCGACACTCATCAGGTATTGATGTGAGAAACTACGGGAAAATACCTGTCGTAGCAGCCGGCCGCTTGCATTTTGCTGAATGGTACCTATCTACTTCCGTATAGCTAGTGTCTAAAATGCGCCACCATGGGAACGCGAACGCTAGGATCTCGCGGTCAGAGTTGCTGCAGAGGTCCTGGCAATGCTGCTCTGAGCTAAACTCCGCCGGTCGATGGGGTGGACGTCGGGGCCGCTGGCTGTGGTTTCCCCCAGAGGCCCACAGAGTGGAGGAATTCATGGGAATGGAACTTCCTCGGCGGATTTTGTCAGCCTGCTCGCGTCCGCCGCTACTTAGCTTATGCTCTTTCAAGGAGCGCTCTCCTTCGACGACGCCATCCTGTGGTCCACGACGCGGAGCACTTCGAAGTGGAGGCTATGTGCAATGGGGGTCGTAAGTTCAAATATTTGGGAGGAAGAGAAATGTAACTTTATCTAATTACATGGTTTCGAATGATATTAACCAGTCAAGAATGATGAAATTTCGTTTGAATTTTTACCATATTTTATAACAATTGAAACTAATTCCACCAGGATGCTATAGGAGGACCATGAACCGACTTTAGTTTCCGTAAGATAATGTTGTGTGAGTAAATTCACTACATTTAAATACATTCGTTTAATTTTATATGTAACAAAGGGTCAATAGCTACATCGCTTACGATGAACAGTAGAAAAATCATTTGACGTCTGGTATTTAGTTATGTACTTTCTAATTAATGGGGAGTAGTGCGATCCTCCTAACATCGATCCATTGGGTTGATCGTATTGTGCAGACTAATTTCCGTCAATTGAAAGGAATCATTTGGATTAAAAGGTTGTATATAGAGAGAGTTTTCAAAATAATTTGTTTTGAGGAAATAGGAAGAGGAATCCCAACTGATTTTCTTTGTTGGAGGTCTTCGGTTACCCGAAAACTACAGAAAGTACTCAAAATCGTGGAACGTGTTGATAGTCGGTTACCGTCCTGTAAGATACGTTTCTGAGAGCACGTGTAAGCGTAATTCTGTTGTTTAATCGTGTCACTTCATTATCACCGCAAGCAAGTATTCCTAGCCTCACCTCAGACTCAGGAGATATGCTATACGAATGCCGTGAAAGTGTTGCCGCGGAATGTATTCAAACTAATTTTTCTTCATTAAGTAGACTTCTTAGATTTCCATACCACTGTATTATGTTTCCAGCATTGATTTGGTAAAATATTAAAAACAAAGTATAATATGAATCGAAAAATGTAATGAGATTTATGCCGTAAAACATGATTTAAGTTCTAATTATAATTAAATTATGAATATTCCAAAGAAAATGCCGGTACATTCAAAATGTTTTCGAACCTTCCTCTTTAACTGTTAAGGTAATATCCTTTGTGAGATGGAATGCATTAAACCTTTGTGGATTTCGTCATTTATATATCGTATGCGCTATTAATGGTGCTTAATATTGCCGAATCTATAATAATCGTATTATCCGTGGACTCGTCCGTTGCGCCGGAGACGATTCAGATCCAATTGCGATTGAAGATAGGTGATCACCCGAATTTAGAAATAGGATTGGAATGTAATCAAATTAGAGCAACTGCTTTACGAATTAACTTTCAGGAAGTGGCAGGTCAATTTTCCTGTTGACTATCTATAAAAATCAAACATGTCTAGATTTATACATAGAATATAATTGTTTTCGGAAATGTAGTTGTAAACTCCTTATCACACACTTTAACACAACCGTTTAAAATGTTTGGTCGGAACATTAAAAATATACCGTACTGGCATACGGTCCTACTACTAATAAATATAGCATAAGACTTACATGTATACATATTTCTTTTATTTCACATGAAATCCACATAGTCATTAAATGAAAAATAAATACTATTGGAACACTTAATTCAAAAAGATTTACGCAAGCCGTACTCAATATGGTCGTGAATTTTGAGCACAACCCAGTTTAACTAGAAAATACGAGGCAATGCTTCAGGGAATACTGTTAATTAACTCAATTTTAGTCATTTGTAATTTTTGTAAAAAAAGATCTTTGAACCTGAGAACATATAATTTCTGAGAAACGTGAAAATATTTCTCTGTGTTTAACAGACGGCGCACCAACTAGACAACGGAAAAAGTTAGCACCGCCGTCTTGCACACGCACAGGTGCAAGGTAATGAAGTAGTTGACTATAAAAGAAATAATGAAGCAAAAGACGAGCACGAACGACAGGTAACGACGCTGAGCTGCTAAAGTCAGCAGCGATCAAAGAGAGGATGTGGAGCTCGTGTATGATTCCCTAAAAATGTGCGGCGTATGTTAAAATTGTTCTTCCCCACGACACTGACAACTTTAATAAGGGCGAAGGAGGCAAATATTATTGATCGAATTTTTGTGCTTGTTAAATATTTTGCTGATTATTAAAGTTCGCATTCTGAGAATCTTTCATTGCCAAGGTTCGGAAATGAAGTAGAATAGGGGGACAAAAACCTAAGTTCCTATAATTTTTTCTGTCTCTGGGATACTTTTTTCAGGACATTAATTTATTTTAAAAAGTAAATTGTATCTTTACGATGAATTTTTAACACCCGAATGTTACATTTGCATACTTGTATGGTCACTAAACGTGGCTGATAGTAAATTCAATGTTGTTCAGGTGAAGAGAGTCATGTAATAAAAAGTGAGTTTGTAGAAAACTAGCAATACATTTTTTGTCATAATTGTAAATAAAGGAAAATTATAAAAAATTAAAATCAGTACTTTTTACGAATATATTTGTGACATTTGTATATATAATTTTACGTAACTCTCTAAACAACATAACCCCATTTGCAAAAAAGATTAAACATCTTTACACGATCTCCATGGAATTAATAAATAATTAGTATTGGAATGCACAATTTACGTTCTAATTAGAACCAAATGAAAGTATAATTGTATTATAATATATTTTAGTAATGTTGTTATCAGATTTATTTTACAAACAAACATTTTAACGGTATGTTCATTGATATCGGGTGAGTCACATAACTTTATCACCTGTAATTTTTGAACAGTTTAAGTAATTGCAATGTAGTTTTCACGGAAGCGCGTGAAGGAATGAGGATAGTTTAAATATGTATTATTTTCATTTTGTCTTTTGTATTTTACGAGATATTGAGCCAACTCTGCTTTTTTCAAATAGAAATATACACATTTTTTTAGCGTATCATGACGAACGCAAAAGGACGAATTCAATGATATATATTCAATGATGTTTTATGTCAGATTAGCAGGTTTTTGAGTAACTTTGATTTTTTTCGACTCATGTTTATTGGATATTGTAACGCCCGGAATGCGCTTAGCAGGGAGAGCGCTGCGTGACCTTGGGAGGTTGACTGTTACATTCTAAATAACCGTTAAATATTGGTCGCAAGAAAAAACAAACAAATTACCAAAAAAATGTGTATCTAAGGTAGGCTAGTTGCATTTGAAAAAAGGAAAGTTACCTCAATATCTCGTAAAATACAAGTGATAAAATGGAAACGAATACATGTATCAATAGCCCAATTCCCTCATGTATTTCCATGAAAACTGCTTTGCAATAACTTCAACCGTTGAACATTTACTGGAGGTGCTCAAGTTACGTGACTTAGCCTGTATATGTTTTCTCAATAATATCAATTAGCTATTTTTCACTAGTTTTTAGTAGATAAAATGTTTAAATTTATGAAATGCTCTTACGGAATTTTTTAATATATGAAATAATATTTCAGCCGTGTATACCTATTAGCATATCATACATTGAAGGAATTTTCACAATTACAAATTTCATTACGTTCAATATTACATTTCACATTATGTACCTCGAACATTCTGTTTAATAAGTAAGTAGTTTTTCCTTCTAATGTAGCCAAATTTAAAAATATTCTTCATTTCATCTAGATCATCTCGAATAATACAGACTGAGACATTTATCTTTATTATTATTATTATTATTATTATTATTATTATTATTATTATTACTTTCATTATTATTGTTATAATTATTATCGTCATGGCCCTTATACAGTGAAGTGATGTGAAGTGTAGTGTAGTGTAGTGTAGTGTAGTGAAGTGTTATGTAAACTATTCACTAGAAGTGAATTTAGAGTTAGCTAGAAATAAATTGGAACTATTATATCGACCCCTAATTCTAATAGTAAATCCAATTGTAAATGTTGAAAATGTTTAATAATTCTAATTCTAATTGTTATCATGTTTGCCACCGAGCATTAGCTCAAAGCGAACTTTAATAAATCTATCTATCTAAGTCACAACGTTTTTGACTTCTTGTTAGACTTCATAAACATTTTCTTTTCACCCATGTTCCAGACACCGATATCAATTTTATTTGGTTTATTTTGTCAATGAACAGTAGAAACTGTATGTAACGTATGAAAGAGAAGAACAATCTGCACACTTTTCCTTGAGATATGAAATCCCTTCCCCATATTTTAACCCTAAATAATTTAATATACATCTATCTATATATAAATAAAAGGGAACGTGCGTATGTATGTCGCACACAGACGCAAAATTTACTCGACCGATTTCGCTGAAATGTTCACACTCTGTTCTTATTAGTAATTGGTGTGTTTAAAGTGTGGTTTGAACTAAATCAAACGTGTGGGGAGCGTTGCTCAAGATGATTTATTCGTTATTACGACTCGACCCTGCCGTTTATGACGACGCACCTGAACTCCACGCAACCCGTTGCAAGTCAAGGATTAGGATTAGGAATTATTCCTTGAATATAGGACAAACAATTCAAATTTCTCGAGGATAGTGTCGTAGTGAACGCATGCCCAAAATTGAGGGATAATCTTTTAACAATAAAATACTTGACAACCATGTCAAAACGAGATCATAAAACAAAACAATACTTGCGAGAAAATCTTTCGTCAATTTGAATTTTTGCACAGAGTAGCGTAAAATGTGATTCACAATCAATAACCAGTAGTGTGTGAGGTGTAATGCACTGCAATAGCAAAGCATTGCCGGATATACTAGTGATAAATAGAAGTACCAACAAAATAAGGTATAGAAACAGTTTTCGCTCTCGAGGAAATTGTTTGCATTGGTAAATTAACTACCGAATTGAGTTGTTAGTATTTATAAGAAATTAGTAACTCATATTACAGGCTCTACTCCTATCACAACTAGCAAAAGATCTCGACTAAACGTGCGCATAGTGAAGCTACATTCATATCCAGAAGAAAAACAAGGGGGCATCTCAGTATTCTCTCAATAGATAAAGGAAACTGGACAAAAACCTGAACGAGATGGGGATTATTGACACACCTCTAATGGGTAGAAATGTTTTATATCAATCAGAATATTAAAGCGTTACAGTGAATATTTGTATTACGGAATACGACTTTGGGATTAGGTATTTTCATTCCAAGTGATCGAGATTCAAGGCACATTTTCCCAATGTTTCTAAAAAAAATTAAAATGACATAAATTATAATGATACTGCTATCTTCGTCATAACGTTTTCTCGTAGGAATTGTATCGTGCTTTATCCTGCTGTTGAACATGACATCATGCTCGGCTGCCACCACCCCTGCAGCAGCTGCCGCGACCCACCTCCCCTCGCCCAGCTCCTCCGGTCCCCCCTGCCTCCTCGCGGCTTCCATCCTCTGCCGCCGGTCGCACGTGTCGCCTGCCCCATCTCGCCGCAATCACGATGCTCATAGCCTGCGACTAGCGATTTCCGCTTTACGGCTGTTTTACATCGTCCTGTGATGGAGTCCTTGCACGACGCCGAACGTTCTAACCGCAGAACAGGACTACTGCACACAGGGCAGGACAGCAAGATCGGTGTACAGTACGAAAATACGGCGACGTCGTAAAGTATGAAATAAAACGGCTTTTATTATGTCGGGAAGAGCTTTCTGATCGCTAATAGTTCGTCCGCGGAGAGTTTTCCCCCGAAATTTACGGCTTTGTAGATTGCACGGGGTATTGTGGATTAATATGCATTTTATTGTGCATTGTGTAGTTTATTATGCGATGCATATGTACTGTGAGGTGGTTAATGGAAGATCGTGCAATAGCTGGACAATAAACACTTAAACATCTTTATAGACCAGCACCAGCAGTTAATGACGCTGCACAACCACACTCGAAGTTTCATGAATTTCTCTCGGAGAGATATTAGGATCAAGCCCTTCCGCAAGATGATTGGCCTCTAGGAATTAGTTAGGTTAGATGAAGCGAACGAGCTGAATAAACATTGACCCCTATTTATTAATAGGATTCTGCATGGACAAACATATTTAAGAAGTTGAATTACACTCAAACAAAGGGATCCCAATCACATTTATCCTTTCATTTATCAGCAATTATTCGTTGTTTCTCTGATGTTAAATGAAAAAATACTGTCATGTCCGCAGTTCAAATCGAGAATGAAAGGATGTCATTTTAACAATGGTTTGACTAACATTTGGATAACATTCCCCTATATATCTCCCTAGTTAGGGTATAATGAGCTATGGGGAAAGAAAAATGGAAAATATATAGAATTGAGTTAACAATCCTTTACATACAATTCTAAGTGAACAAATTGCTATTGACTCACTAACTCTAAAGTTGGAAATCTCCTACGTAGTATTAACACATCCCTCGCCCGTGGTCCGTAACTTTTGCTTTATCTTCCCTCTTGAGGTGATATTCTTGAAAATCAGTTTCTTCTCGCCCCTCTCCAATCTCAGCCTTTTCTTCTTCCAAATGGCATTTCGGGGACCATTTCCTTTGGGCTGACGCTATTTCGCATAATCGGGCCCACAGCCGCCACAAAGTTAGTATACGAGTTTTCTTATCTGGAATTTATTTACCCCGTTTATTTTATTTTATCTTATTTTGTATTTAATTTTTTATATTTTCTTTTATATTTTCTTTTATATTTTCTTTTATATTTTCTTTTATATTTTCTTTTATTTTATTTTAATTTTATTTTATTATTTTTTATCTTATCTTATCTTATCTTATAAGAATTTAGATCAATCTTATGTTTATATCAAAACTATTTAGTTCTATAAGTAAAATTTACCAATTATTGCCAAATTTCCTTCAAATTCCAACACAAGTTTTTTCAGTTATGTCTTTTCTTATTTGTTCCCTAATTTGTACAATTGGTAATTTGACAATTTATTATTTTATCCCAAAAAGATTACCGTAATGCGGCCGAAACAGGTTTATGAGGTCATAGAGTATGACGATGAAACTACGTCTGATATTTCTATTTCTGACAATATTATTATCACCAACGACTTCCTAATTAAGAATCAGACGCTGTTAAAGTTTGAAAAATAAGTCAAAAGCCGAACGGCCAACGCTTTGTTAAAGTGACACCGTTCAATATTCTTTTCGAAATATTACACACAAATAGGAAATATCCTTTCTTGAAACACACACACATACACGCACACTCACTCTGTCTGTCTGTCTGTCTGTCTGTCTCTCTCTCTCTCTTCATATTATACTAATATATCGACTAATATATATATATATATATATATATATATATATATATATATATTAGTTTATATATTAAATCCTCAGAACTATTTTTACACACAAGTTTTATTCACAAATTAACACATTTCAAAATAATTCCAAAGTTGAAAACGTAGCATTTCCTTGTATTTTACGTTTCGACATTTCATTCTAATGTCTTCTTCGGGCTCTGAAAGAACATTGTTTAAAACGGTTCCATATTAGATTCATAGTTAAACTATTACCTACGTTAACACTAACATTAAGAGTATCTAGTTTCCAAGTTGAGATAACATACTTTGAGAAGTATTATTGTCCTCACTGACATATATTTACGTAATTATTATATATATATATATATATATATATATATATATATATATATATATATATATATATATATATATAATAAAAAATGTTCATTCCATTCAATGAAAAGGTATTCCCTATTTCTGTAATTTTTTCGTGATAAGGAAGCATTAAGAAAAGTATATTGAACGACGCATCTCCGCTTTCGCACAGCGTTCTTTACGGTGTTGGTTGTTCGGGTTGCATTACGATTTACAAACTTTAACAGCGTCTATTTTTGCTCTACATCGGCTTAATTAATTTAATAATTATAACGTGCTTTAATAATACCAGATTAAAATATACCCATGTTGTAAAATATGAAAGATAGCAAAGAAATATATGTTCTTTATTACATCAGTATTTTTTATGAAAAGAGTCCAACAGTAATTTGTAACGATACTATGATTAAAATTGTGTCGAAATGAGAGCTACGAAGAATTTGACAAGATTCATAAAACCTATCTAGTTGTAGTTTAAATGCTGCTGATACACATGAATGGCTATGAAGAGTAATATACGTGTATAAACACCTTGCAACCTCACAAACGACCAATATTCGCTCCCGAAAATAATGAAAGAAATTCGATTCGCTTATACGGATTTATCATTATCACCAATTACTTATCTTAATAAGCCAAATGGATTCGCACCCGAAAAGCACAAACAGTATTTGTATTCCGGTAGCAATCAAGGAAGAAAATCCCTTTCAATCGCCATTTAATGCAAATTAGTGCGGTTATTGGCGCGCCGACGGCGATGGGAATTGTGTCAACGCGTTTGGAAACGAGGCGACGCGACGTGGCGCGCGGAAATGTCGCCTGCGCAGCAGCAAAAGCAATTCATCGTTTTTAGAACTGATTAATAGTTTTAGGTTTTATTAGCAGTATTCGTTTCATTTAGTTTTTATTAGTAGCATTAGTATTATTTAGGTTTTATTCGTAGTATTAGTTTTATTTAGGTTTTATTAGTAATTAATATTTTTTTTACAAGAAAGTCAATATTTTATCCTTTCTTGCCAAAAACGCTCGTTTCCATCTGTATTCATTTAACTTGTACATTGGTTAGGTTAGGTATCCTAGATTTTAAAAAAATGTACAAAGAATACACGTTTCTCTATAGTGCTTCATACGCAGTTTTTGACTCTTTTTGAAGTTAAATTAATCAATAACTACATTTCCGTTGATCACGGAGGCCGTGCGTATACAGCTTCGCGAGTTATATCGAAATATTTTTAAGTGTTCTAGGTGTGTTACTAATCCACAAACTTGTGCTACATAAATATAAACTCCATCGCCCGGTTTTATCTATCAAGATAACAGATAAGGGCTGCAATTGCAGTTGCTAGTCTGTGAGATGTAGCTTCTTCTGACAATAAGCCTAACCTCTAACCGAACCAACAACACCCAAGAACGTGCATCGGAGATGAATATTAAGACAACTATACTGTATACCATTTAATTCCATTCCATTTTCTCTCATAAATAATAAATACAAATTCAAACAATATTTTTAATATAATTCAATGGAACATTAATGGATTGCACACAAGATTTGAATATTAAAGTTACTTCAAAATAACTATAATCCATCAGTCTCCAGGAAACCAATCTGAAAAAAATTAACTCCTGAACCAAAAGGTTACAAATATTATCAAACAAACCGTTCAAATTTTGTACATGCCAGCGGAGAAATTGGCATCCTGATTAAAAATAACTTTAAAGCCGAAACAATTACCTTGCAATCAAATGATGAAGTCATTGCTAACAAAACAAACCTCCCTTATAATATCAATATATGTAATATTTATTTACCATTTAGCCAACCCATAATACAAGATGTTGAAAACCTGATCAAACAACTGACGAAACCATTTATCTTAAAGGAGACTTCAATATCCACAACAATATATGGGGATCTGACCTATAAAAGAGGTAAGATTATTGAACAAATTCTAGAAGACACTGAAATGAGGTTACTAAATGATGGCACTCCAACATTCTTTTCAGCAAGATCCGACCTTCAAAGTTCTATAGACCTTTCAATCTGTAGCACCTCCATCGTTCGCAACATACAATGGTGTTCAATATATTTTTTATATGACTGTGACCATTACCCAATACTAATGACATTGATAACCAAAAACTGCATTACAAGCCTAATATTACAAACATTTACAAATATTATATGTCCAGCTGCAGATACTAACCTACCTAGAGTAAAAATTCAATCTAATTCAATGAAAATGAGTGAGTCATGTTGGAATAAAAAATGTGAACTAAGTATAAGGAAAAAAGAAGGCCTTCAACAAATTAAAAAAAACATCAGACAGAAGAAAATAGAATAGTTTTTCATAAAGAACGGGCAAAATCCAGAAAAATCATAAAAGAGAGTTACAGAGAATCATGGCAAAATTTGCTACTCTTTTAATCAAATACAACAATGACCACCTTCTGGAAATTTTTTAAGCACTTTCAAGGCAATTTTTCATCACGGACTCCCAAAATCATAATTAATATGGCAGACAACCTCACCAATAGACATTGCTAATACATTAGCACACACATTTCCAAGTAACTTCAGTAACAAGAATTACACAGAAGAGTTTCTTCAATACAAACATTCCTGTGAAGATACAGAAGTCAATATTCTGAATGATTTAAATGAAGATAACATCACTCCTACATCAGCTTCTCTAAACTCACTCTTTAAAATGACGCAATTACAGTCAGCTCTGAAAATGAGCAAAAATACCAGTCCTGGGCCGGACAACATTCCTACACAACTGATTAGGAACTTACCAAACATAGGATTTGAATACCTATTACAAATTTATTACTATGTATGAACATCCCATACATTTTCAAACATATGGAAACAATCTATATCAATTATATTGGCGAAACAAAAATAAAGATAACATGCTACCAAACACTTATACACCTATCTCGTTAGCAAGTAACTTATGAAAACTGCTCGAAAAGATGATAAAGGCTTAAATGGGTTCTAGAGTAATCATTGGATCACCCCTAATTAATTTGGATTTTGTCAATTCCGTTATTTCTTGATCACTTGAATCATATATATATATATATATATATATATATATATATATATATATATATATATATATATATGATTCAAGTGATTTATATGATATTTCAATATATATATATATATATATATATATATATATATATATATATATATATATATATATATATATATATTGAAACGCGGAGCGTTTCTCCAATCAATTAGAGACACAGAGTGTATTGGTATAATTACGTCCAGTTTTGAACTGCGCGGTATTAGCGGCAGTAGCGGCGACCGGCGGACGGGGACTAGAGAACGAATCCGCCGCCGTGGGCCGACGAGAGCGGGCGAGACATCGGCCGTTGGGGGGCAGTTGGCCGTTGGCAGTGAGGAGTGTGAGACTGTGCGCGAAAGAGGTTGGCACGAAATCGGTGCTCGCGACAAAGAGGATTGAATTAAGTGAACTGATGATAGAAATACGGGCAGGAAACAGGTGAACGTAATATTGGCAGATGTCGGACTGTATAAACTAAAGATTGTGTTCGTAACATCGGAAACAGTGAAAACAGAAGTAAAACTGTAAATCGCGGAGCTGATGCCGGCACGAGTGGCGGCCACGTGCTCCATAGTGGTAATTAGGAGAGTGGAAGGGCACTGACGAGTGGTGTTGCGATATAACAAGAGATATACTGCAAGGGCAAAACGAACGTAATCTAGAGGCCGTCAATGCTCCAGCGGATCAACACGCACGACAATCAGCGCCAAAGCAGAGGGATTCGTGCCACCGCCGCCGCGGGCCGACGACACGGGAGCCCGCCTAACCAACCGTCCGGAGCGCCGAGCTGCATCGAAGGTCACCGACCGCCGCGGCCGTTGGCAATCGTCAGTGAACAAGCGAGGTATTCACGGGGTATGACGAACACCCGAGGTATGATGAAATCTAGTTATAAACTGAGTTTTGGTACCAAAACGGGGAGTAATTGTATGTATAATGATGTACAGAATGTGTGATTGTAAGAATAAATTGTGTTGGTGTTCAGACGAAATTCTAACTCTGATTTGCCAATGTATTGCCGAATCCTTAAGAGACCCATTCACGAGACAAGACACCCGTCCTTTCCAAATTTTATTGCAGTGAAAAGTACCGCCAATCAGGTACGTCACAATATATATATATATATATATATATATATATATATATATATATATATATATATATATATATACGTATATTAGTGAAGCTTTTAATAAAAATCAATATTGCACTATAGTGTTCTTAGATATCTAAAAGGTTATGATATGAGTTGGAAGTACCGCATCATAAAAATACTCATTGAAATAGGATGCAAGGGACATATATTGCATTTTGTATGTAGTTTTTTAAATAGCAGATATATTCAAGTACAAGTTCAAGACCGTCTTTCAGAACCCACAGAGATTCCAAATGGAGTCCCACAAGGATCCGTCATAAGTGTCTCCATATTTCTTGTAGCCATTAACCATATGATTTCAACCTTACCAAACCAATCAAAATACGAGCTTTTGCAGATGATATCACACTTGTATGTGTTGGAAGAACAATGTCAATGATTGATGTTCTCCAAGATGGCTTAAACAAACTTGTAAGTTTCTGTAATACATCTCGATTCAAATTTTCGTCAACCAAATCAATGTACATGATATTGCATCTCTTCCTAGAAAACATAGAACTAAAACAATGTAAAGAAATGAAAATCCTGTGTCTTATTTTTGATACCAAATTATCATGGAAACCATACATCAGAAACCTAGTCATTCAGTGCAAGCTTTATGCTCCAAAAATTGGGGAGCTAAGACATCCTAATGAATACATACAGATCATTTATTCGAGCAAAAATTGATCATGGATGTACAATATACGGTTCTGCCAAAAACTCCATCTTAACTTTATTAGATTCAATATAAACAACATCAATAAGATTAGCAATTGGAGCCTTCCGCAGTAGCCCAAGACCGAGTATTTTACCAAAAGGTCATGAATTACCTTTAAAGGGAAGAAGATAACTTGTAACCGTTAAATATGCTTCATTTACCATCTGTCTTAAAAATAATTCTATGCACCACGAGCAAATGTCAAAATCAAGTGATCCTCAACAGCACTTCAATAACTTACCAAAACCTCTACTATATAGAATAAGTACTATAAAGAACGATTTGTCACTTAAAGAGAAAGTCTCAATGCCACGTCAAATCCACCATGGGAGGAACTCAAATTTATAATTGATGACCACATTCTGAATGAAACGAATGGCAAAGACAACACTCCTAACATTGTGTACAAAAACCTATTCAGAGAATTATCGCATAATTACACAAACTACTACTACATATATACAGATGAATTAGCGATAGATGGAAAAAAAGGTTGTGCCATCATCTATGAAGACCAAGAACTTATCTTCTAATTGCCAGATTCGTTTTCAGTATTTTCCTGTGAAGCCTTCGCTATAGATAAAGCCATAGATCTAATCACCAATTCGGAACTAAACAGAGCCATAAGCTTTACTGACTCCAAAGCAACTTTATATGCATTAAAGATCCATGGGAACAAAAAATCAAGAATACAAATAATACAAAGAAAACTACAACATTTTATGGAATGTAATATCAAAATAGTCTTGGCATTGGTCCCGGCTCATCAAGAGATATTAGGAAATGAAAAAGCAGACTCATCAGCAAAAATAGACCTAGGAATTTCCCAAGGAATCGATTGTACAAAAGAACTGTACTGTAGAAGAACAAAACAGGGCTATAAACCAATGCATATGAAAAAAATGAAACATAATCTTGGAAAACTCAAGGTCAAAACTACACTTGGTCCATAACAATGCGTGGGAGCATGAACCATGCATCAAGAGCAGTAAAATTTAATGTATTTTGCCCAGACTAAGATTATGTCACTCCAACTTGACACACACTCATCTCATATCAAAAACACCAGTGAACAAATGCCCTAAATGTGGAACTGCAATCACTAATACATTGAAAGTGTGCACGATGTTATGAACTTTTTAAAACGAATTGGTGTACTAAACTTTATATAAGAAATAGTTGTAAATCATATTTTGAAGTTTGTAAATGTAAATCGTAACTTAGGCGCTAATGACCCAGCAGTCGATGCGACTTTAAATAAATGAAGAAAAAAAAAACAACAACCTACATTTCCCTTTCACCTAATGTCCACGCCGCGGGCGCTGCTTCGCGGCGCCCGGCCTCCGCGTTTGATTTCCCCTCTCTGGCGGCGCGGTGCGGTGTGGCGCGGAGGGTTGACTGAAGGTGCGACAGCGTCAATATGTAAATTTCTCGCGAAGGCGCTTGCCGACGCGCTCGTTTTCCGAGAACACGAACGAACGCGAACACAAATAAATGAGGTCCAGTGAGAACAGTATACGTTTCGAGTCCCATTTGGTACACATTACACCAGCTATGGAAAAACTCACATTACCGAAGATTGCAATTTGGTAATTGTGGTATCATTTGATATGATTATTTTTACTAGAAAACTGTTTAAATTGAGATTCTTATAACTGAGGCCAGGGAACATTGTTACTTTTCGTACGTTTTTGTAACACTACTTACGAATTGTGTGATATCGAATTGTGTGAATAGTTTGATCTGTCATCTAAAATTAACTGCCATAAATAAACATTTAAAGAGACACTGGAGAAAATCAAACGAAGAGAACCAAGATGCATCTATGCCATTATAAATAACGTGATAAAATTGAGAAGAATTATAAATGGAACAAAGCTACAATTTCTTTTGTAAGGAAAAGATGACAAGCAAAATAAAATGATCACTCCAATGAAATCTATAATGCACGTAGCATATTAATAGCCCAAAGAAAAAGTTAAGAACAAATAGTGGCAGTGTGAATGAAATAATTAGGGGGAAATCTTTATTTTGCTTCTTTACGATAATGTGATCAAAGTATTGCGAATATTCCAAATGCTCGAAAGGTAACATCCATATTAAGGGAGACCCACACATGACTCATTGGACGGAGGCCCTGAATACAAACCGTCAGTTAACACTCGGTTTAAAACGAGATATAAAAGCATAATTATCCACTTTCTATAATCTAATATATTGTATATTTTATTTTATTAGTATAGATTATTTTAACATATTTGAAATATATGTCTTTGAAAAAGCATATTAGTTTGTAATATGAAGTTCTTGAGATGAATGAAGGAGATATTGTAAAATTTTCGTATCAATACACAAACAAAATTATGGACAAATTGAGGGGTTGCGACAGTAATAGTCGCAATCCACATTTTCATAAAATTAGAAGTATCGCTATGGATCAGAAGTTGATCACTAAAAATCTCTAATGAGTCATAGTTTTTCGCCACTTGGTTGTTGAGTGTAGAATTATTCGGTAGTGTTTTACCCATTTCTCTCGTTGGTTATACTTTTATTTTTTTGCATACTACTTACGTATTATACAGAAAGAATTGTAAAAGTTGATTTTTAGGCAGAAAAACTCGCCTTCCGGGGCTCTAACATCGAAAAAGTTAATACACGTTGTATGTAGTATATTGATTCACCGTATATAATGGTATTGTAAGGATTCACATTTTTTGGGTCCTTGATACCGAAAAATGTATTGATGGCAAAACGTCCTCTGTTCGTCCGTCCGTCTATCTGTGTGTGGTCAACGCTAACGCCTAAACCGTTGTGAAGATTTTCTCAAAAATTGATATTCCACAATCTGCCCGGACACAAATCCCTGTGGATTTGAAATGCATATTTTCGTTTTCGGGCTGCTTTTCATGAAGTCTTAACATTTTCAAAATTTCTCCAAAAGTGGATTTTTGGATTGAATTTTTTCTCGGAGAGAGAAGAAGATGCTTAAGAATCTTGCAGTTCTAATTTTAGTTGAACTCTGAATTTTTCAAAAATTACAAAATATTTTCGACGTCTCCTACAACTATGACATTTAAGATAAATATTGTTTCCTTAATTAAATCGGTTCATCAAAGACAGATCTTGATATAAAGTCATTTAGTACAACTTTTCCTAAATATGAGTTTTTGCGTCAAATATAAGCAATTTTCGAAACATTATTTTCTCATAAACGGTTATATTTTTCTTTAGACCACCTTGTGATGCTTTTTCAAGACTTCACAGTGTCCGGGTCTTTAGAAAGATAAAGAAGCATGCCTGCCAATGGAGAATCATTTGTTCCGAACGATAGGATGGCTTTTACATTTGTCTGTTAAAGTGCTCTTTATAGTTCTTAAAATGTATAGAAATGATTTTTAAACTACCTAATGCTTACACACTGGTATTATCAAAAAGACAAAAAATAATAATATGCCATTAGTTTTGAATGGGTGAAAACCAGAATGGTAAGAGTGATGTTTATAACATATTTTATTTCATAAGTTTATAACGCATTCTGAGAATACTGTTTAATTAATTCAATATCACTCTATAGTGGTGATGCTTTGTGTCATCCTTAAAGCCACAGAATTTCAGTTGTTTATTAAAACCATGAAATTACATTGGCCCTGAAATATAGCCTAATATAAACACGTTTGTTTTTAGAATTTATAAAATGTCACGTATATAGTTATGGATTTTACACATTCATTTTTCTGCTGCAGTGCCTTTCGAGGTTGAGCAGGCAAGTCCTATATACTACTTACACTACAAACTTGCACAAAAACTACAATAAAGAAATTCTCATTATATAGAAGTTAAAACATATGCAAGGAATACAGATATTCCATTAGAAATACATTCAATCTGCCTAAGAAATAGAAAGAAATATTGAACTTAAGAAAACCGAATGGTACAGTTTATCTTGAATTACATGCCTGAAGTTCATCAGTTTTTCTTTCGAATACTAGAAGAAGATGACCAGTTAGATATGGAGATGAAATAAGTGGAAAGGAAAGCAATTTTCTACTATCCTTTAATATTTTTCAGTAATCTAATATTAGTTTTTCCCATCGTTATATTGTTAACATTAAAAATGATGTAAGACTTTACATCGTCTAAATATTTCATTATAATAGTTTGAAGACACATATTCTTATAAAATATTAATTAATACTATTATATTTCATATATTAAAATAAAAATTTCTAACTGTGAAGTACAAGTTAGTCGTAAGTATATTTTTTCTGAACAGTAAGTTACATGTTATTTATTTAATGATGTCTGTCTGAAATGTTTATGAAATTGTCCTGGGTAATTTCAGACAAAATCTGGGGCACTCATTTGAAATCTATGATTTTAGAAATCATCAAATGTTAATAATAGCTCTTCTGTAAAATTACAATTTTGTGGCTTATGTGTTTCTTTGTTGAATGGTCCAATTATTGAATTGAATAAAAAAATGATCAGGTAATAATGAATATAAAATGCATTTCTTTGATTTCATATATTCCATGGATCATTTTTTGAATAGTATTCCTTCTTCGTCTGGGAAAATTCACTTCTCAGGTTGAGAAGACAGGAATGCGGCGTGGGGATTTCTACGTACTAACTACACATACCCCCTTTATCCATGGCCCCGAGGTAGGGACGTCGCCGGCAGGCCTGACTCCGTTCACGGGCTGTAGCGCCAAGTACATACATACATACATACATACATACATACATACATGCATTCCTTCTTCTTTAATACATCTTACGAATTAGGAAACTGAGTGAAGCCACCGTTCGTTATTGACTCGGCCTTATTCGTCTTCGACGTAGTACACAGGTGGGGAAGGATGGGACCTACGCACGGCGCTAGTGCACTGGAATAGCGAGTAATAAACCCGAGAATAACGACTCGCTCGCCAGGGACAATAAAAGGCTATTTTAGGGTCACATGAAAATGAGGGTTTCTGTTTATCACAGTCTTTATAAATCGGGGAATTATTGATTAGGGGTCTCCGTGGAACACCACGGGTGCTCAGGCGGGGGGGGGGGGGGGGACTGGTCAACGAAGCATATTTACGGAGTGGGGAAATATTGTATTGGTCTCCCTGCAGTGTCCAGTTGGGAAAGATTCCGACTCATGTATTATCCACAATCCAGATACTTTTAACGGCCCATCATACATCATCACTAACCTTGCTTTATTTTTCCGAATACGTATTTTATCTGAGCGGCAACAAGGCCCCAGTCGCTCTAGATTACAGTGCGCGTGGTATTTTCACAAGCACGCGACGGGCCAGAACGTTCCGTGTTCTAAACCGACAGGGAATTTACGGCTACTTCTCAAATTAGTTGAAAACACTGCCCAATTATTGCGACACAAGCTATTAAAACGATTACTTAAAGTTCCATAGAAATTATTGATGTAAAACAATCCGAGATTAGCCTCCGCGCGAATACGAGGTGTACTTATTATTGCATATTACTAGCGGGATAAATACTATTACACCATGTTATAATTGTAGTATAACAGAGAAACAAATAGCATATTACATCTCGGAGCACTAAGGAAACGAGAGGTTTGTCTGTAAGCTGTTAATAATAGTCAATGTTGGACATTTTCTATGTCATTATAAATTACTGATATTTAGTGTTTTGGGCATTTTACACATTTTAATTAACACTAAACTATTGCTACTATTCATAAGACATATATTGTTTCTTGTTATTTATACAAACATTGTGTATTACGTAACGTGTATTGTGTAAGACGTTTAAAATATCAGTTTTTTCGTTGGATTTTCGTAAGATTTATATTATAAAAACGACGTTTTGTGGAATGTGTTATGTCCCCATCTGCAGGCAGTTGTCCCCATCTGCAGGCAATGACATCATGACAATGTATATTTATTATTTTTCATTAATTGTTTAATATAGAAACTTAGCTGCAATAATCAATTACACGTCATATGCTAACCGATTTCATATTTCAGAACATATTTTATTACTAATATACCTTAGTGATACTAAACGATTACCTATGACAAGTAAATTAAAATTAATTTTTTAAATTATAAAATAAGTGATTGTTTGAAAGAGAAAAATACTGAAGTTCCATTCTCATAATCCAAGAAGTCCAAGCGGTTTTTGTTAAGAGAGAACAACGGTGTAGTTTTATTTAAATATTGAATGTGTTTTTGTCTTGAATTGTTCAATAAAAATGTACTATAAAAGTAAAGAAAACTTTTTCATCGTAGTTCCAACGTTTTCTCTAGTTTTTGCTTAAAAAGATAGCGCGATGAATCCTTTAATGATGTTATTTAGAAAATAGAACTAGTTACGACTAGAAGGAATTATCCATCAGTTTCATTTGGAAATTGTCTACGTGAAAAACAATTTACATATTTCATTGTTCTTTATGTGAAAAAGTTTGAAGTACAAATGTTAATCAGCACCCCGAAAATTAAATTGATGAAACAATTTGTTTACTAAATATAAGAAACACATTTGTTGTTTTTTGCAGCACTCTCAAATACGGCAATTTTTTCATCACACTACTTGGTCGAAAAAAAGAGAACCAATGAGTTTTGCTCATTATTAGATAGGAGTGGCTCAATGTGATGCTTTGAACAGGCTAATTAAGTTGTTCGTCTCCATGTTATCCCCAAATATCGAAGGGTGTCATTGATCCAAGTTTTCTAGAGGAAAAAGTTCCAGCTCTCAGCAAATTTCTGCATCATGCTGAGATGAAATCTCGTGCTTTGCAATTCATGATAGAATTTTTTCAAGCCTTACAAACGATATGACCTACAGGAGCTCAATCCGACGTATAACATCAGCTTATACATGAGATAGGTATCGGTAAATAACAGTCGTATGTTGTTCATGAATACTTAAATGTTTTACTATTTTTCTTCCATTTTATTTTCTTATTTTTATTTGAGAATGTATAATACGTGCAACATTAGAAAGAGAATTAGCATGTTACAAAGATAGTATGTTCACTGCAGGCGTCATACAAGAGAAAGCCGTAATACCATTAAAGCGGTAATCACTATTACATTCTTGGCTATCTGGGATGAGCCGTGTCCCGGTCAGTTGTGCTGACGCTTCGGCCATTTTGCTGTGGTCTTCTCCCGCTATACTGCGAAGAAGGCCACAGCACGATGGTCGAAACGTCAGCACAACTGACCGAGACGCGGCTCATCCCGGATAGCCAAGAATGTTTTGACTCCGACCGCGGAAGCCTACGAACGGTAATCACTATTGTGTATACATGATGGTACAAGATGTGATGATAGAGATGGATTCATCGATTATTTCTTGCCTTCGAGCGCGTCAACGGCTATGGGGTCATGAGCGCAGAAACGTTCCAGACGAGTTCTAAAATAAAATATTTCAAGAATTCAGCTACAATAATTTTCCAAGAAAATAATGCTCTTTGAACTGCTAAAGGTATACTGGGCTTTATGTGCAAACTTCATGTTTTTGAAATCATCGATATTATGAAATAACAAAATGTTATTTGGTAATAAGAAATGATGTAGTATAAACTGTTTTCATGTTAAAAAACTAAAAACGAAAATAAAATTCTGGGGAAATTTCCTAACGTATATTATCAGCCGACAGCTAACAACACTATTGCACAAATAAAGTATCATCTTGCCCTCGACATTGTCGTTAATGAAATGTTCACAAATGTTTTCATGGGTGTGAATTCGGCATCAAAATTCAAATATAAAATCAACCAAGAAAATAAGCATGAAAATGTTTAATATTGAATGTTTATTTTCAACATTACGATGAATACACGTTGTTTAAAGATAAATAGAAATAATAATTATAATAATAATTAATAATAATAACATATTAATTGTAGTAAGCTAGAATATAAACAAAAAACTCAAAATTTTATATGAAACAAGTCAACTATCATAATGAGAATATTAGCGATACGATTTTTCGTTGAATGAGATACAGCGAAACATTTCGAAACCAGTTTTGTTTGCAACATATCCACTAAAAAAAATGAGAAATGAAGAAAGAATGCAGAACTTTTAGAAGATGAAATTCTCGGTAAACTAATTTATCCACACGCAGGAGATAGACGGTTTCTCAAGGTCCCGCTGAAAGGGCTCCGCAAAATCTCCATCTCGAGAACTGGGAACATATCAAAACTGCTATCTCTGGGAACGTGTTCGAGGAGCTCTCTCCCGTTTACCTATTCTCTTCGGATCGGTTTTGCCAAAGCCCTGTTGCGTCTGCGCCTCCTCGGGCGTCGCCAACGGCAGCGGCGGCGGCGGCGGCGGCGGCAAAGGGGACGGTGGTGGTGGTGGTAGTGGTGGGGACGGCGACATTTACGACCTTTTGAGGTGCGAGGCAAACGCCATCCAGCATGCGTGGTGCACGGAGGAGGTGGCGATTGCGTTGGTCTTGGGTCTCAAAACTTTTGGATTCTGTAGAGTGTAATGCTACAAGAAACCACATCCAGTATTCGCATATGTTTCTCGTGATTTACAATGCGAAATTACATATGCGAAACACAAGGAAAGAGGTACGAAATACCAGGGCATCTGTGTTATTCTGTTCGAGAGATTGCTCGATGAAGATTGGGCCATTAGTGCACTGTATGGAATAGAAGGTGAACAACTGTGCCAGTTCGTCCAGTTCGAATTTGGCGTCGTCTTATCCGTAAGAGACGCATGCAAACCAACACAGCGTTCTTTGTACGGCGTGAAATGGACAGAGATGGTGGCAGACCGTAGGTGGCTCAGAGGTGTAGGAGAAGACCGACAGACAGCTCTACGCCCCATGCGTTTGAAGAGAGTATTGATAGAGCATCGAATGACCAAGCGCTCGTTCAAATGAATTGCTACAAAGAAAAATATTTTGAAGAAATTATATTTTACATACACATTTGAAGGGAAAAATCTATTTTCATTTCTTGTTGTTGGTGGTGCTATGGCAAATTAGCACCACCCTACAAGCCGCCTGTAGTCCTAAGGAATTGGTATGCCAAGATCGATTATAGCGAGAGATGCGTAGAAAGGAGCGACACAAAATTCCTCAAAGACGTACCTAAAGCTGAATCCAATGATATGGATTTCAGCATCCTGGCTTCCTAAACAAAAGTTCACCGATTTAAAACTTTCTGTGTGTAGTGGATTTTAAAATGTCATAAAATTCTCAACGTACAATGTTAAGCTTGTGGCACCTATAGGAACCATGGGTAACTGCTTGATCATATTAAATTCTTTAACAATTCCTCTTCCAATTAGATCCGTATTTACTCACCCAGCGAATTACATAAGTGGAGGATGAATCTAATTAACCATTATTTTGTCTGACCTGCCAAGTCAGTCAAAATAGTCGTTAGTATCCGGAGCGGATGCAGTGGCAAACTTGAAAATGTCCAATAATACAGCCAATGTCTGTGGGGTCCAAACGTTGTTTCTTCTGTTACAGTTAAATTACAAACTTAAATGATGAACGTTAAAAATTAACGCAATGATGAAGATTATTAATTAACAATTTTACATAATTATCGTAAAATCGTGCGAGGAAAACCAAATTCAAACCCAAATTTCATAAATGCATTCTGTACACTTAATGTAGTTTGATGAACATACGGGCTCACAAAAGTAGCGTTGGAATCATAATGTTAGCTTTTTCGAGAGAAAATCTAAGATTTTTATTTTGAATGTGTGAAATGTGGCTGATCGTTATAATGCCACGATCCTTTTAGATAGAATAGACGTAAAGGGGAAAAACTTAGTGCACACCTTAGCAACACAAAACAAAGCCCATTTCCATAAGATGAATGGTCATATTGTTCTTTAAATTGCTTCACAAGTAGGATACCAACTCCCTTGAGACCCTAAGATAGACGCACGCACACACGCACGCACACACACACACTACAACCCAAGTTCTCAAGCATGGGCAGTGAGCAGAGGCTCTGGAAGATGATGGCGCTGTGAGCGGGGGCAACAGGGGAGGCGGCAGCGGAGGGGACGATGCAGTGGCGGAGGCAGTGTGCAAGGGAGCGGACGGCGCGGCGGGTCGTCTGGGACCGAGGCGGCCTCGGCCTGAGCTTATCTCGCGGCCACGAGGGGCCGCGAGCCCTCGCCGCCTCCGCTTCCGCCGCCGCCGCCGCCGCCGCCGCGTCGGAGGCCGAGGGCCGGAGAATAGCGGTCCTGGCGGCCGGTCTCGCCGACATTATCTGCGACACGACTGGAAGCCAGTGCGGGAAAAGTGAGACGCCGCGCCCGCCGCAGCACTATTGAAAGCGGGGCTTCGGGGACGCCGGGGCGGCGCGGCGGGAAGGCTGCCCATGAGGGCGCAGCGGCGGGCGGCGGCAGTGGGAAGGGCCCACGTGAGGTCGAGGGTGAGCGGGAGAGCAAGGGAAGACGCCGATTACGGAGTTTAAAGCGATGGAGACAATGATTCGTGGGAGTATAAAGACACTGGCGGGGGATTTAGGTGGTTAGTGATGGTCATCGAGTAAGCGGTCAGGAATCAAAATAAAGAAATTCTTTAACTATGAAGGGATATGATGAAAATTACAGATTTTATATGTACCACACGTAAATTTATAGCGTAGCGTACAGTATTCATGATTGTTGTTGATTGACATCGTATAGTTGTAATCTATGTGCATATTTATTTGTGTGAAATCGAGTTGAATTTAAAATTATAATATTGTTTTTATATTTTCTTCAGAATCACTTAAATGTGCCACAAAATATATATTCTTATGGTGAGGAAAACAGTGAGATCGATGGGAAGATGGTCCTTGGAGGAAGCTCGCAACTTAGGCAGAAATATTGGTAGGAAATTGGTAGGAAATTATAGAGGCGATGAAAATGAAGAGAAAATGGTTGTAGTCCTTGTTATGAAGGTGCAGGAGATTTGCCTTGTAACGAAAAGAGTTTTAGGCGGTTGAAAAACGAAACAGTCTTAATTAAGGTACGAAATATGTTGATAGGTGAAAGTTTGAGGGCAAATGGAAGGATAAAAATATGTGAGAGGCGTGAAGGTAACAGGAGATATTACACCGACGAAGTGGTATAGAATGATTGTTATGTACACAATGGTCTCCGCAGTTAGGACGAGAAGGATGATGGGAGACGGTGAGAAGACGGTGCCGCAGAAACGACAGCGCGGGAATGATCAACGTGGTTGCATCAGCCTTCACGGCGCCTTCCATGTGGTGCAAATTCTCGCATTCTGAAAGAAAGCTGGAGGGTGATGGGGCTGAAGCTGGGCATTCTGAAGGAAAGCTGGAGCGTGACAAAAACGTAGCAAGAATGACAGTAGCGTTTAATTGATAGCGGAACTGAAACAACGTAAAGACAATATTTGCCCTAGGATAAACGAAACGAACGAACTTCGAAATTATGTCCAGACAGATGGTGGGAGGCAAGAAGTGCTGGAAAAATGGAGATTGAGAACAAATGGTAAGTCTTTAAGTGAAGAAATGACGGGAAGCGGAGAGGAAATTCTAGTGAAAGTTACTTAGAAATAACGGTATGTCCGTAATTACGACGAAAAAGATGATTGGGGGTGAAGAGGCAGTGGCGGGCAAACTGCCTGGGAAAAGACTCCTTGGAAAGGATGGTGATAGCGGTCCTTCGGCTGTGAGAGTGACGACGGAGCGAATGACGCGGGGTGAGGACCGTGCGTAGCCGACCGCTGTGGTCGACGCACTGCGCGAGCGAAAAGTCGTGTTTTTCATTAATAACTTTTACTGTGGCCTGGGAACTGACACTAACGTCTTTCGAGGGTGAAAACCGGGACGATTAACGCTTTCATAGATAGATGGCGATGGCTTTTGTCCGCGTCTTGACGATCCCTGGAAAGACGAGGGTTACTCTTTATGTGGTTTCCAAATGTAATGGTAAGAAGCAGACGAAATTGATTTCAGAGTCGCTTGTCGTGCAGTTACATTCACCGATTTTGCGTGATATGAAGGCCACTTTAAGCGTGAAATCTATTTTTGCGCTGGAATGAACAAACGCTTTGGATGCAGTGATGCGGCTTCTCTATTAACAGTGGACAGTTCGAGTTCGTATCATACGCCATACCGCGAACAGAGAAAAATATTAAGTGGATGGACTAATCTCCCAACGATGTTTATGTTATAAATCCATACGAATGGAACGGAACATAGCACGCAAAGAAGATTGAAATTAGGAAAGATATTATAAAACCCCGTAAAGAGTTAATTTTCTGGAGTAGCTATAAGATTTTACAAAATGAATTTGCCTTAAATGTTGCATATTTCTGTAATGTAATGAAAAGTAGAAATGCATGATTATTAATTTTTTTAGACTTACCATTAACTACTCACGCACATATTGTATATTTTTGTTTTAAATCACATTTTAAATTCCATTTGTTGGAATTGAGATTTACATTTAATATGTAAATACGATGAAAAAAATGTCAATCGTATAGTCAGTGCCATTTGAGGAATGTAAAAATTAACTGAAAATTGTGAGTGTATTTTTTTATTTGTGGACTATAAAGTGAGGAAAATTGTTCTCAATCTGTTGAAATTTTGTTGTCAGTTATCATCCACGGAGGAAAATTTTTACTTCTAAAAGGTAATTTAATTGATACTGTTGTTACACTGACAAATATTCTTCTTAAAACATTTGCGTTTCCTGTGAAACTCGTAAATCGGCACAGAAACTTCAGTATTACGTTTACTAATATTAAGAACGATATTGAGTGTGCCTCCAAGTTTATGTTTAGGTATAAAAGGAGACAGAATAGTTCTTCACGTTAGATTTTTCATAATCTGGTAATGGGATTTGATTGGAGAGAACAATAATGCTTTCAACAAATCAAGACTTGAGGAAAAATAAGAAATTTTATAAAACAGTGACTTTTGTGGTTGAAAAATCTAATACGAACACAGAAGGAATCTCTTCAAATGTAGCTCAAATAACTGTTACCTAATAACGTCTCTTTTTATTTTTTCTCGCTTACTTCGTACTGAGCAGTAAGGAGAAAGTATCGAAATGCTGCGTAAAGTGACAAGCTTTTGACAGACAAAAATTGTGTGTGTCCCTGGTATTGTTTTATTCGTTGTCTAATCAGATTCAAGTGTTGTCGGTCCTTGATATTGAAAAAATGGTGGAGCGCAAAAGCCCATATGTCCGTCTTCTGCCAGTCTCTCAGACAGTGTGGCGTCATATCTGTCGCCAGTACAAACGTACTATAATAGCCATGTGGACAGCGCTGGCGGAAGTGACGCGGGGCTGCACAAAGGTATGCCGTGTCGTGAATGCAGGTTTGGGAACCCCAAAGCCGGCGGAGGAGCGGCGCCAGTCACTGCGGGTGACGCGCTTCCGTCAACCTGCCACAGGGTATATAAGCAGAATTCGACTTGAAAGCAGCCTTCTATTCTTATGATTCTTCAGAGGTGAGCGCGTCGGTAGGGCGTCGTGAGGGTTGTGCGCGGCGTTGCATGGTAATGCATAGGCTACCGAGGCGGGGAATCGAAGCCGGCGTGCTACGTCGTGACAGCAGGTGCGGCATACTCGCATGTATGCTCGCGTAAGGTACTGGTGCATCACACCGGGGATGGTAATTAATTATCGGGCCAGCGGTGGTGGTAACCAGGGAAAGTTCCTTCTTGTAACGGTTAACTTCAATTGTAAATATTGTATATAGTGTTATGGTGTCGGAATATCTTATTTCTAATAAATACTAAATATTTACAAGCCGTTCACGTCTGTAATTATTTGCCCCGGCAAAGACGCCACAACAGTTTTTCAGCAGGGCTGTCCGTCCATCAGTCCATCAATCAATCTGTCTATCCGTTCGTCTATTCATCAGTCTATTTGTCCGTCAATCCGTCCGTCAATCCGTCCGTCAATTATTTCTCAATCCGTCCGTCAATCTTTCCTCAATCGTTCCACAATCCGTTCGTCAACTCGCCCGTCAACCCATTCAATTCGTCCGTCAATCCGCCCGTCAATACTTCAATCCGTCCGTTAATCCATCCGTTTAGTCGTTCGTTAATCCGCCCGGTTATCTGTCCGTACGTCAATCCGTCGGTATATCTGTTCGTCTATCCGTTTGTCCGTGCTGCAGTGTAAAATGCCCAAATATTATTTAGTTTGATAGAACGTTCACATTTTATATAGTAATATGTAGTATTGCCCGCGTGATTAATTACAAAATGTAACTCTATATTTTTAGTCTGATGTAACTTTACTATTGAATCGCACGAAATTTTAAGGCATTACGGGTAATATTAAGATTTTGTTGAAATAATCCATCCAAATTAGACACAAATGCAACCCGCAACTCACGATATCTACTCGATCTGTTTCCTGGCTGTTAATTTGCGTAACCCTTTAACGGTACTTCCTAGGGCCTTAAAAACATCTTTTTGTGGTCCGAAGTTTCAAGGGTTACTCTTTTTGGTTTTATCATCTAAATGTAATTCCCCTCATTTCATGAGATCTTTCCGGGTATCCTATTTCATTTTTCGAGGTGAGGCTCTTCAAGGTGCCCCTCCTCCGAATTATAAGTGACCAGAGAAATGCAAAATTTTTTAATTCTATTAATCTGGTCATTGGTATTTCTATAATATGAGGGATGGCTTAACAAACGACAGTTCTTGTACGAGTAACTAGTTTTATTAAATTCGAAACAAAAATAATTGCAGTGTACTTATTTAAGCCTGCTGCATATTTTTATATTCAATATTAAGGATAACACCCTCTACACTTACAAAGGATGTTACAAATTTATTCAGGGCAAATCTAAAAATCTATTCTTCAAGTATTAATCATTACTAATAATTATAGTCTGAATTAATAACGTAATCAAGTTCAGGTGTCTCGCTTTAGTGTCGACTACAGCGGTTTGAATACATCGCGTTTTCCAAGGACATGACCAAAGAATAAATAATAAATAAAATCGCGCTGTCATTTCCACCCACCGCATTAGCGCTTTTACCCTTGCTTCTCGCAGCGCCACCGTCGCGCCGCCGAGCGAGCAAACCTGCAATTTTGGCATAACTGAAAACCGTAACAGCATTAGCCAAGCGAGCGTACCTACATTATAGGAAGGGTTTTATTGGCAACACAGTTATGCATTGATTCCGCTGCCCCGCACTTGCTTTTGGCAGCGCGAGGCAGCGGGTGGGGAGCGGGGAGGGACTGCGGCGGGGGCGAGGTGTGGGCGGGAACGGGCTCATGGTGTGGACGCAGCGGTGCGCATATGCCAGCCCTGTTGGTGCGAGCGTGTTCACGCTCTGAACCCAAGCTCTGTCGCCCTTGTTTTCGTCCCTCTGTCCCGTCCTCCCGAGTTAGGGCCAAATCTGACGATCGGGTTCCGTCGGGAAATTTACGAGAAGTCTTTTTATCTGCACTTTAACGATATACGTATGCTGCGACGACCCTGGATTACGAGGAATTTTGCGCCGTGGTGTTGTTTTCCGTGGCGAAGGGTGCAATGATCAGCAGCTTGTGACGGATCGAAAGTGGATCGGCATTGGTACGCGTTTAACTGAATCAAATACGCGGGAAAATCAGAGAGTTCTGACAGGTGTAATGCTATTTTTAGTTGGGTTCTCGATCGAAATATTACGGTAGCAGTTTTACAGGGTTCCCAGCAAGTAACTAAGAACATTTTCGTGAAGTTCTAATATTTTTACGTAAACAATTCAACATAATATTTGAAGTATATGGAATAATATATGACCCCATAAAGCAATTTCTGCGCACAAGTAAAAATTTATATTTCCTTCTGAGGTAATTGCATTCAATTTCAACTGATGTTCTCTTTAAGCGCCTATGGCAAAATTCCGAAAAATGAAATGAGTATTGTAAAACAATTATCTCCAATATTTTCTATCACTTCGGGCCATGTCATGTATGTTGACTGCTCTTCTAAACATTTTATTAAAAATGTCAATGCTGCCACAAACGCAACTGTACTTCAGTAATTACATTCCGCACCCATTAAACACTAACAAAGGAAACCTGTACCTCTCAATACTACAACCCTGTTTTCTGCCTTTTCAAGATATTTATTCGATACATGTAGGGATTCATGAAGCTATTTCTATTGACATTCTTGGATTTCTTCAGGAATGAAAGGAAGTGAAAATTTTAAAATCAATCTGACCATACACTTTATCGACTAGAGAAGAGTCTTAAGATTTTTATTAAATATGACCTGAAGAAGTATAAAATCAGGCGATAATTAGAAAACTTCGATAGCATTGAAACAGTATTCAAGATTATAATAATACAAAAACTAGTTTTATCTAAACATTTCGTTTAATTTTACATTGGCTAATGACTCATTAAGATGACAGAAACATTTTCCCAGTTCTGATTATTCGTTCCAACATTTTTTACCACAGATTGTCAGCCACTCAAAATGTAATGACAGTATTACATTCCAGTAATTTATGAATAACGAACGTTCTGTGAGTTACTGCATTGAATACAGTGTTAACTCCGTAAACTGATCCATGAATGCGATTCAACAATTGCAAACGTTCTTTTTTCCACGTTGTTAGGTCTTCTCTTCTCCTTTTTTGAAATTCCCTTCATCCTGTGAACAAATTTCTGTCACAGATATTGGTGTTGTAAACAGTGCATACATTTTCATTTCAGAAACGACGTGACAGTTGTAATTTCTTCCTCATTAATTTACGTAATTTAGATGTTACCTACATAACGGAACACATACCCTTTGCGAGAATGTGATTCATGTAATCATTTGCCTTAATTTGCGTGACTTTCGATGTCTTCATAAAATTTTCTACAACAATATTTATTCCACTAACTGCTTTATACAAAGATTTCAGTTTAATATCGCCTCCTCATTCCTGCGATTTTCTATTGCAGTTGAGCAAGTATCTATTGATCACCAATTCCTGAATTTGAGCTCATATCTTGAAATTAAATGTAGATAACAATGATGATGAATATAACGGTGGAAATCTATTGGATGCAGCAAATTTATACCTAGATGTCTGAAATGGATTTTGCAATTCTTGTGAGTAAATATAGGCTGATAACACAACTACCCGGAATCGACGCCATGTCATATTATAACAATTTTAATTATAATTCATGTAGCTTCCTGTTGAGAGTTTATTTGATAATTGTTTTCCTGGTACTTTTTCTCGCTTCAGGGGATGCCAATGTCGGCTATCCGTGCCGGGTACCCACTATGTCCCTCATTGGAACATATTTGACTCGAACCCACGACCGTTCGGACAGAGGCGCTGGGTCAGCTCACGCTCTAACCACCTGGGCCATCGAGTTCAGCACTTATTTGATAATTAATTGGTGAATGTG